>JADRCC010162933.1:0-10006 GCA_019843855.1 Hylomyscus alleni
AAAAAAAAAGATAATCAAACAGAAATAATTGGAGACAAGAGCAGACCATTGTGAGGGACAGTGGCAAAAATACAACAATTAATAGCTACTTCATCAGTCATTACAAAAGTTCTCATTCAAAACTCGATGGCATATCTAATGAGGATATGAAAGAGTTAGTACTACCAAGTAGTACATTTGACATAGTAATTAATGTATTAGAGATTCAAAATTGAGAGAATTCATTTAAAGCAAGGAAATATTAAAAAATTTTCTCCAAACAATGTAAAATCGATAAAGTTAGCAAAGTGTAAGATCTTAGAAAACAGGATAATTTGGAACTACATTTTTGAAGAAATGAAGTTGTATTTTCAGTCAGTAGGGTATTCAGACAGCAAAGAATCCTCAAAGACCTTGAATAGGGGAAAGTAAACAATTTTGAAAGAAACTATGGAAAATTATATCAGTAGAGAGGAAAGATGTAGAAAAAATGAAAAATAACAGTTCAGTTTTTGGAGAAACTGTTATCAAAACAGATATATAATAGAATATAACTAACCCTATAATTTTCAGAAAAGAAAATTCTGGACTTTTGCCTGATTATCTTGTGCGGATATTATTTTTAGACTTTCTTATTTTTCCTGAGTGAAAAAGAAACTCAGGTCAGGTGGAATTTTTCTACCTACTTCAGCCTACAAGTAAAGAATCATACACAGGTCTTAAGTAATAGTCAGGGGACAGCACCTCATCCAGGAAAGCCAGTCATACATATGATACCAAACTTTCTTTCCATGATTGCCATTTTAAAAATTACTTTTCTCATTTCCATTCATCCCCAAAGTCTTCAGTTATGGTGGAATATCCACAGATAAAATGACCATTCCAATAATTCTGCAAGTACTGACCTCTTTTAGAGTTGAAGTAGTTTTTGAAAATAACCAAAGAAAGGGATGAACAATCTTTTCCACTACTATTTTTTTTCTGGAGATGGTTGTTTAGTTTCTATAAAGAAAAAAGTCTCTCCTATTTAATTTCCCTAGAGAAGTCATCCTACTTGTCCTTGAAAAACCTTAATTCATCTTCTGGTGTAAGTCATGAGAAGAGATAACTACTGTCATTCCTTACTGGTGATTGATTATAATGAACAAATGCTTGAAGCTTGAGGAAGAGAAGACTTTGGTATGGTGAATCACATTGTATTCATGTAGAACAGAATGTGTCCAGATGTGGACTGACAATTCTCTGCCCTTCAGGTAATCATCAAAATCACAAAGAATCATGTCACAAGTATGTGACCATAAACACCTAGATTTTCTTTTATGAAAATACAACTTAGACCTCATCTTAACTGGCTTTAGGACACAGTGTCTTGAAATGTGTGTCTAAATCAATTAAAATCCATCACTCTAATACCATCTAAAGAAATTATGTTAAATGGAAGAATGACTTATATTGAGTTACATTTTTGGTTTTTTCTTAAACTACATTTTTCTCACTTAACAATATTCTGAAAACATTTTCTCTCCCTCTATGCTTCTAGTTTCTCTCATTTCCCCTCCTCATCAGAATCTAAAAATTAAAATACCAAAAAAGTTTCTAAGATATTAGAATAAAATAAAACATGATAAAAATAATAAAATGAAACAGAAAATATAGTGTCAGAGTTGGACAAGACAAACAAAAGAAAAACAGAACAAGAAATGATAGCCCAAGACTCACACAGACATACATGTGTTCATACTCTCAGCAACACCTTAAAAATTACAAAACTGGAAGTCATAATAAATACACAGAGCACCTAGTATTGCCATGGGATTTCTTTGGCCAACAACTCAATTAAAGGTAACCCAATACCAGTAAGTAGTGGGAGCTCCTTTTTATGAAAAGAGATGAATAAATTGTGACACTCTTTCCCTGTAAACACAATTTTTTCCTTTTACTTTAATTCAACCTTTCCTCTAGCCTACAGCCCAGCAGAGATAGCTGAAGAGAAAGGTTATTAGGATATAGAGGAAGTGGACCTGTTTGGCAACAGTTCTTCAGGAGGTAGCTCAATCTTCTTTGTAAGCAGTTCAGTCTGGTAGTAAACACCAAATATGACTCAGGAGCTGCAGGCCAGTCCTCTTGGCAAGCAGACACCACACACAAACAGCAGCTGTAGTTCAATCCTGAAGATTGTGGTTACAAGGGTCACCAACCCGCCTGAGGCAAGGCTGCTGAAGATGCAGCACTGCCACAGGAAACTCATCAGCAGTTCTTGGATAAGTTTTTCTTGGTGGTGGCTTACCACACGTGGAGCTCAACAATGTTATGTAAGGCAAACCAATAATGTGTGTTGTTAGCAAAGAATAGAAAGGAGGTTAGCAAATTATTTTAGGAAGCTTATATTTTATTATCTTTCCATATTCCCCCTCAAATGCCTCTTAAGTTTAGTTCTCTTGCAGTGTTTTTTCTGCTTGTCCCATCCTAATTTGTTGATTATCTGTAAATATCTATTCTATTTATATTTCCTAATGGGATCTATCTGTGCCCCCACCCCAAATCCCTTACACTAAACCTAACTTCTACAGATTGTAGCTTAGTTATCACTTACTTAATAACTAAATGCACATACAAGCCAATATAGACTATATTTGTTTTTCTGTATCTGGATTACCTTACCCAGGGTGATTTTTACTGTTTCCATTTTATTTACCTTTGAATTTCTTGATTTCATTTTTAATGACTGAATAATATACATTTTTATTCATTCTTCTATTGATGAACATCTAGGTTGTTTATGTATTCTGACTATGATTAGAGCAGAAATAAACATTGTTATTCAAATGTCTCTGTGGAAGGTAGAAGGTTTTTTGGTATATCCTCAAGAATGACAGCTGAACCTTGGGGTACATCAATTCCCATCCATAAACATACAAAATTTCACTCCCACTAGCAATGGAGGAGTGTTATCCTTACTTATCACCATCACCATCATGAACTATCATTTGTTTTATTGATCTTAGCCATTCTTAAATGTATAAGATGACAGTTCTTTGTTATTTGAATATGGGGGCTATTGAATTTTGTGAATTAATATTGTATCCAGGTACTTTACTAAAATTGTCAGTCTCCTAGTGGAATTTTATGGTCATTTATCCACATTATCTACAAATCAAAATAGTTTAATTTAAGCTATATTAAGCAATGTTCCTTTTACAAACATAAATACACTTGTATTTGGTGCATAGATACTAAGACTTGTAATGGCCTTTTGTTAAAATTTTTTCCTTTGATGAGTATAGAGTATGTAGTGCCCTTCACAACCTCTTCTAATTCATTTTGGTTTGAAGTATACTTTTGCATATATTAAAATGGCACCACCAACTTGTTTCTTAGTTTCACCTAGTAGTAATATCTATTTCCATCCACTTACTATGAGTTGATATCTATTCTTGATAGTAAATAGCTGTTCTTAGGCGCTGAAACTGTGGATATTGGTTTTGCATGCATTCTATTAGTCTGGATCAATTTATTGGGAATTGAACTATTGATGTTGGTAGATATTTACCTGTATATGCCTAATATCCTTAAAATTGGGGCAGAGAATAAAGAAAGGGCACAGCAGAGAATTTTTTTAAAAAATTTTATTTTATTCTTTTGTCTTCTTTTTTACAGTAAAAGCTTTATCCCCATCCTGGTCTACCCTCTAACAGGTCCATATCCCATAACACTCCCACCCCTCTCTCCAAGAAAATGCCCCACCCCTCCACTGCCACCCCACCAGACCTCCCCACTCCCTGGGGACTTAGTTCTCTTGAGGGTTTGGTACATCTTTTGCCACTGAAGCCAAACAAGACATTGTTTGTTGTATATGTGTCAGGGAACTCATATCAGCTAGTGTATGCTGCCTGGTTGGTGTTCCAGTATCTGGAAGATCTCAGAGGCTTAGGTCAATTAAGAGTGCTGGTCTTCCCATGAAGCCCTCCTCCTCAGCTTCTTCTATTATTTCCCTAATTCAAGCCAAAGGGTCACCAGCTTCTGTCAATTAGTTGGCTGTAAATATCTGCATCTGTCTCTTTCAACTGCTGGTTGGGCCTTTCAGAGGGCAGTCATGATAAGTCTGTAAGCACACAATAGCATCAGTAATAGTATCAGGCCTTGGGGGCCTCCCCTTAAGCTGGACCCCAAATTGGGCCTGTCCCTGGGCCTCCTTTTCCTCAGACTCTTCTCCATTTTTGTCCCTGCAGTTATTTCATACAGGAACAGAGTTTTTGATTGTGGAATGGCATCCCCATCATTCCACTTGATGCCCTCTCTTTCTACTGGAAGTGCACTCTGCGAATTCCCTCTCCCCACAATAGGGCATTTCATCTAAGTTGCCTCGCTTTGAGTCCTGACTGTCTTTCACTTTCCGGATCTCTGGTACATTCTAGATGGTCCCCCTACTTCCTACCTCCCGAGGTTGCCTGTTTTGATTCTTTCTGTTCGCCCTCAGGGCTTCAATCCTGTTCCCCACTATCCAATACCTGATTGATCATCTTCCCCTCTTCCTCTTCTTGTCCCTTTCCCCCCACAGGTCCTTCCCTCCCTCTCCCCCTTTCTATAGTTACTTTCTTCTCCCTCCAAAATGGGATTGATGCATCCTTACTTGGGCCCTTCCTGCGCTGTTCAGCTTGTTAGTCTTCGTAGGTTCTGTGGATTTTATCCTGGGAATTCTGTACTCTTTTGGTTAGTATGTACTTATTTGTGAGTACATATCATGCATATCTTTTGAGGTCATAGTTACCTCACTCAGGATGATTTTTTCTAATTCCATTCATTTACCTGCAAAATGGACTCATGATGTCCTCATTCTTAAAAGCTGAGGAGTATGTATTCCATTGTGTAAATGAATCACATTTTCTACATTCATTCTTTGGTTGTGGGACATTCAGGTTGTTTCCAGCTTCTGACTGTAACAGATCAGGCTACTATGAATATAGTAGAACATGTACTCCCATTTAAATAGTGAAAGATGAGCATAGACATTGATCTTGGATGAATAGAAAAAGTAGTGAAAGTCTGTAATTATTCTACCTGTATCCTTGTGTACAGTGGTCTCTACATTCTCAGAGAGTGCCTGCTGGACTTTGGAGCTTGTATAAACTATTGAGCGGAGAGAGGAAGGATAGACAGGGAATATCTGTGTTTTCCACTGGTGATGGGGGCAGTGGTGAAACAGAAGCTGCACCATGTATTTTACCATAGATTTAGGGATTAGACTGAGGGATTGTATTTGGAGGAGCAGAAGGAGAGGTGAAGATCTACAGTACACCTCTCTCTAGTTCTGCTCAGGGTGGGTTTAGTGTTCCCAGGAGTGACTGCAAGAATTTGGAGCTGGAATAAATCAGTGACATGGAGGAGAAATATAAGGAAGGGAAGATCTCTGTGATCCACTGCAGATGTTGACAGGGTAAAGGGATGGTGAAACAAGTATTTTGCTCCACACATGGGGTTAAGACTGAGGGATTGGATTTGGAGGAACACAGGTAGAGTAGAGAGGGTGAAAATCTCCAATCACTCTGCCTGCTTCTCTGGATGGACTTGGCTCACGGTTTTGAGTGTTTCAACTCAAAGTCCATCAACTGTGTTGCTATTAGGTTTTGATAAAGCAGGACATCTTGATGGGAGTGCATGGTAAAGCAAACTGCTCACATCATAATAGTTCAGAAAGAAAGATCAATAGACATGGGTTATGTTGTAAGGCATACCACTGTAATCTAAAACTTCATTCTAGGTATCCAGTTTTGTTATCTCCACTCCTCATCAATCTAAGACTTACAATTAGGTTTCCATGTTCCACTATTTCCCTAGCATTAATTATGAGAAGGGAGAAAAATTATAGATCCACACCACAACAGTCACATTGACTTTAGGAAAGCAACAGAGTATTGAAATTGTCTTCCACCTCCCATTTCATTCCTTTGTACCCTTCCAAAGATATCCTCCACAAAACCTAATTGGGCATAGCCCTGTAGCAGACTATAACTCTCTCATTCCAAGGGACTTTTCATAGCCAGAGGAAGAATTTGTTAAGCATACAAAGAAAAGAAATGAAATTACTAGTCTTCCTATTGTTCTATAAATTCAGTGCCACTGAATCATGATTTTAGTCTCCAAACATCTCCAAACACACTTCTATACAACAGTCTATAAAATGATACAATTTATCTTGTTTGTTTTCTCCTTTGTAAAAGCTCTTGTGTCTTGTTAAGCTTACGTTAAAAAAATGCATGTGGTTTTCTTCTGACTAATCTTTCTTAATAAACTTTATAGCCTTAATAGGCTTCAGCTATGTGCCTGCTAATGGCTAGGGAGAGAAATCTTTCCTCCATAGCAATGAGAACTGTTAATTTAAAAATTCATCTACTGTGCCATTTCCCAAGTGTCTTTCTTGACCTGTAAATCATTTGTCATAAAAAATAAATTTGTAAGCCCAAACATATTTTTTGTCAAGATCAGTTTCATATCCACACTACTTGCAACAATACCCAGAAGAGTTTATCAGTAAACCAATGAAAAAAATACTCATTTAATTCCCTGTCTTATGTCTGTTCATGGTAGCCTAAGACTTATTTAAAATTTGTCTTCCAAGAACTGAGTTATCTAAAACTGCAAGCACTGTGACACATTCAAATTCACATTAACATTCTATTTAATCTAATAGATATGTATAATGTCTATACTAGGAAAATGCACATTTTGTATTCAATTCCAATTTAGAATAGATTGGTTGCTCAGTGCTTAGTGATCAGCCTTGAAACTATATATATGCTCGTGTGTGTGTGTGTGTGTGTGTGTGTGTGTGTGTCTGTGTGTAAAACAACAATAATAAGAGTGTGGGAGAATGTAGGAGCAGAGCTAAAATGGGCTGGAGAGTAGAAAAAGAGTTGGAAAGTGATTTAATTCTACTTGAATTAAAATTTTAAATAAAGAATTGGGAGAAGGTAAGCATATACCAAAGGAATAAACCAACACAGCAATGGTAGAGAGATCACTATGTTCACAAGTATTTAGCAATAAGTTGGATGTGATTGAAAGATATGGCTTGGATAAGCGTGACAGACAGCAGAGTATATTTTTAAACATTTTAGAAAACTTATGATTTTGAATATTAACCAAGATACAAAAAAGAGATAATTTTAGTTTGCATAGAAAACATGTGAAATTGATTAACTAATCATTAAAATTAAAACAATACTTAAAAGCAGCTCTGTTCTAAGAGATATAAACTTTATTATTTTGGTTTAATCAGTAAGATAAAATATATTTAAAATAATCTTTATAATAACCTTTTTGAGATTGTTAAGAAAACTTTGCCTATTTTCGAAATATGGACTTTTATAACATCATTCATAATGTATTAACTAATTACAAAACATACTGCTATGCTATATAGGAGGAATTCATACAGATTTTATTAATTAGTTTCAGTTTGTAAGAAAATATCATGGTCAATGCAACTTATAAAAGCAACAATCACAGGTATGGTTGTAGGAGAAGGATGCTGCAAGATCATTCTTACCATTACAACCAAAAAATTGTGGTTTTACTGCAAAGAGGTTGAGGTCGTAAATTTTTAAAGCTTTCCTCACTGTGGTACAAGGCCACCCTTCTCTATAACCTCTCAAACAGCTTGAGCATCTAGGGTTCAAATACCTGAGCCTATGGGCAGTATTATCACTCAACGGAACACCTAAATTTTGTTAATAAAAGGAGGAAAAACTTGATAAATATTCCTCAAGGCTTTTTAAAATGAGAGAGTCCATTTCTAAACAGCATAGTACAAATTTGACAAAATAGTATCTGCATAATCTAGCAAATGCTAAGGTGTCATTTCTTCATCTCTAATTCTGTTTTCAGAGACACAAGAGTAATAAAATACACAAGATATATATATATATATATATACACACATATATATATATGTATATATATATACATACATATACTTACATGTACATGTACATGCATACATACACATACATGTACACATACACATACATATATGGGCCTGTGTGTTATTTTGCATTTTAAAAGTGCAAGCTTGATGAATTTGTTAAATATTATCAAATAATATTTAATACATACATATGTTTATATATGTATACAGAATGTGAACAATTAGATGAAAATTTTATGAATAAATTTTTTCTTTTTTGTAAAGCAACCCTATTAAATACTGGACCATAGCACCTACCACAACACTGTGTCTTTACACCCTGTCACATACCGTTGCTGGTAGAGGATACGTATTTTTACACATATTCGCAAAAAAAAATGTCTTCCTAGAAGTGCTATTTTATTTTATTTTAGTCATATCCAAATCCTTAGTAGAGTTCATAAACAAAACAGAGCTTGCCAAGGTAGATAGAGAAGCAATTGTGTATTTGTACCATGGAATTTTTCAGTAATACATAAGTTATAATACATCCATTGCTGAATGTGAAAAATATTTACTAGCTGGATGAAAACTAAGGCCATATAGATTGTAAAATGAATGATCATATTCATGTGCAGCTCAAATACTGGGAAAGGGATGCAATAGTAGGCAAGTCAGAATAGTAGGTATCGTTAGAGAGGGTAGCAACTGACAGGCTAGTTGATCACCTGACTGCTGATCAGCTTCTGTACTGTACCATTGGACTTCTGCATCATGCTCAAAATGTCCATCATACTGTCTATTTGACTGTCTTGTCTTGAAAGCCTGCTCTTTTCTGAAGAGGAAACAGAGAGAGTAAGTCGGGTGGCGAGGGGATATGGGGCAAGGGGAAGCTGTGAGGAGTGGAGGGAAAATTGATTAGAATATATTGCATGATAATTGAAAAAATAGAAAAAACTATAAAGTAAAAATAGAAAGCAACAATTAATGCCATTTATGCTCATACACATTTAATTAGATTTTTTCTTTTAAAATGACATATTAAAAAAGTATAACCAGAGGACCCTGGTTCTACATTAAATATTTTACACACTTAACTATGGTATGAGTGAACTTTTACCATCAATCTCTGGGGCTTGGGGATAATCTCAACAATGTTCTATACTGTTAGTAAATATTTTCAGAGGATTTTCATATCATATTATATATTTTACCACAGCCAATGTATGTAATGAGAGTGCTTAGGCTAGAGATAATTTTAGGTGTTTTGCAGAACAGATTGCGAATCCAGATGAGGCCAGTTAGATATTTATTCACAGCTCCCCACAACATAAAAATCAAGCTTATTTTTTTAACCTTTCCAGAAATAGACTTAATTTCATTTATCCCTTTTCATTTTCCTCAGCTAGGTATTATCAATAAAGCATCAATTCTAAATTTAATTAAAGTTTCTTCTGTGAGATGATTGGAAATGTTACACTTAGAAAAAGGACTATAAAATTATGTCTTTTGTAAATAAATAATACCATGTTTTTAAAATGTGACAGAAAAGTATAAACTGAAACACCAACCAGCTTGCCTAGTGGGAGGTGCCATATGGAAGTAATGAGTCAGTCAAGCTGTCAACAAACATTTGCTGAACATCTACTTTGAGCCAAGTTCCATTCCAGCAGTAAGAATATACTGGTAAATAAAATGTCCCGGCTACCAGCCCTCATGAGGCTTGCTGTAAAACTATGCTCACTTGATGCTCTGTCTTTCTGTTGGAGGTGGACTCTACAAGTTTCATCTAAGGCCCCTCTCTTTGAGTCCTGAGCGTCTCTCACCTCTCGGGTCTGGGGTACATTGTGGAGGATCCCAACCTCCTATCTCCTGAGGCTACATGTTTCCATTCTTTCTGCTGGCCATCAGGAATTTCAGTCCTTTGCCCCACCCAATACCTAATCATGTTCCCCTCTCCACACACCATGCTCTTTCCCTCCCAAATCCCTCCCTCCCCTCTTGTGGTTGTTTCCTTCTACCTCCCAAGTGGGACTAAGGTGTCCTCACTTGAGCCCTTCAGCTTGTTGATTTTTTTGAATTCTGTGAGCTGTATCTAGGGTATTCAGCACTTTTGGGGGGGGG
>JADRCC010162934.1:0-10312 GCA_019843855.1 Hylomyscus alleni
AATTTTCATGTTTCTGGTGATTCTTCCTTGTTAAAAGACATAAAAATATTCTTTACTTCACAAAAGCAAGGCTAGTGGCCAGTCTTTATCTAAAGGCTCATATACTTTAGGATTGTCTTCTGGTTTTTTATATGAGGAATGAGAGGATCCAGTCCAGCTTTTAAAAACTTATTTATTTATTTATTTATTTATTTATTTATTTATGCCGGGCAGTGGTGGCGCACGCCTTTAATCCCTGCACTTGGGAATCAGAGGCAGGCGGATTTCTGAGTTCGAGGCCAGCCTGGTCTACAGAGTGAGTTCCAGGACAGCCAGGGCTACACAGAGAAACCCTGTCTCGGGGTGGGGGGGAGAACAACAACCAAAAAAAAAAAAAGCAAAAAACAAAAAAAGAAAACCCAACTTATTTATTTATTCATTTATCTTGTGTGTTATGGACATTTTGTCTGCATGCATGTCTATACACCACATGTGAGCCCGGTGCCCTTCAAGGCCCAAAGAGAAGTTGGGTCATCTGGCACTAGAGTTAGGAATGCTTGTAAGTTGCTCCATGGTGCTGAGAAGCAAACCCAGGTGACTGGAAGAACAGCTTGTGCTCTTAACTGTTGACTCATCTCGTCAGCCCCTAGCCCCCTCTTTTTTGTTTTAATTTGGTGGGAACTTTATTAGCTATTTTACAGTTGACCAATGTTAGAGAAATTGAAACAAATTCATGTTCTTATCTTGTAGGCAGGAGATTATCATTTTAAGATTTTGGGTTAGGCAGTGATTTGTAGATTATTCTCTTCTGCTTTGTAGGAGTTCCAGACTTGAAAGCAGGACATCCTGTTTGAGGGTTTTGGGGCTCATACAGTTTGAGGTTTTCTTGTATTAGACAAGTCGTCTGTGTCATATGATGTACTCCATTCCATTTCCCCAGCAGAGAAGTCTACCATGGTCCTCTTCCTTAGTGCAGTGCTTCTCAGCCTGTGGTGCTGACCCTCACAGGAGCGAATCAGATATCCTGCATGGCACATATTCAGTATGATTCATAGCAGTAGCAAAATTACACTTAGGAATATCAGCAAAGATAATATTACGGTTGAGGTCAGCCCAACATGAGAAACTGGATCAAAGGATCACAGTATTAGGAAGGATGAGAATCATTGCATTAGGCAACTTATTAATAACCTGGACTCTCATGGTCATGTTCAAATTTAATGTTGTGATCTTATTTCTGATGGGATCCCCATGGGAGGAACATGTTTATCAGTTTGTGGTGGTTTTTATGTATGTGAGCACTTCTGACTACTGTCTGTGGAATGTTTGCTTCCAGCTATTATGGGAGTTTTGTTGTACCCCTGGTCCCCCCACCTCCCACACATACACATAAAGATTTGACATTAGTAATACATTTTGGGTTGGAAGAATAAAATACTACTTTATTGTGAAAGGATATCAGATACAAACTGCAATATGAGTCTCAATTGGCATATAATGGTAAATTTGTCATAATTGTATACACTTAAAACTTAAGGTATATATGTGATTTAAGATGGTGTAAGGAGTGGACAGAGTGGAGAGAATGTATAGAAAGTAGAATTAGCATGGATACTTGTGTGTGCTGTCAGATACTGTGGTAAATAAATACCATACTATCTTGTTTAACCCTTGTGAGTGCCCAGTTAACTTTTTTACAGTCAGAATTATTAAAAATATAGAGGCAGTTGGTTGTCTGGAGAAGTTGTGAACGTTTCAGCTGGAGGCAGTTGAAACATAAACTGAATTTTGCAAGATGAGTAGGGGTGTAGCGGTTGTGTTGAGGGCTGGAGGGCAGTTATCACCTGTGGTCGGAGCAGGATTAATAGAGGCTAGTGGCATGGGACGAGCCCAGCTCTTGAGAAGCTGTCGGTGGTTCTAAGGCTCCAGAGGCTAACAGTATCAGAGCAGCTGGGAGGGGTTCGTAGGCATCACATTAAAGGAACAGTATTGTGTTGGAGACTTTTGCTTTAAACAAGAAAAAAAAGGGCATAGACAGTGGGAAATATTTGAAGGTTTAGGTGACAGAGCAAAGTTTTGGATAGTCTGTATTTCTCCTAATATTTATTGGTTGAATGTGTTTGGCATACTCAGTTTTTTGAACTTAGTTTTGGGGCTGACTATTCCAAAAAAAAATGCTTTTTTTTCATATTTGAAAAGTTTTCTGCAGATATTATTAGAGTCTAGTGATGTCAGCAAATTACCTACCTCTGTTCAGTAAGTTTTCGTATGGGATAATACAACTGTTGTGACTGGCTCTCTAAAGCTTACTTGTAGTTAACAGTGTGCACATTTATCTTATAAGTAGCTCTTAGCATGTTGTCAAAGATTCATTACAATTTCTAATTATTAAAATTTGTTAATATTTTAAGTTTTTATTGTTTTAATGGTATAGATGAATATACTGAATCAAAACATTAAAAAAATTACTTTAACAGTATAACACTCAAGTGATGTGAAATGACATATAATTTTTAAAAAAATCATCTCACTTCTGTATCTTAATTTGCTTTGCTCCCGTAGATGCAACCAAAATTCCTTACGCCGTACATTTTAGAAATAATTTGTCTAGATTATCAAATGTATTTCATATGTTCTTATTCTTCTCCCTTGTGTTTATTTCACTTTTATCTAAAGGTAGCACACACTGCTTATTGTTCTGTACCTTGCTTTGTTCAGCTCCCCCAGTATATCTGAAAGTGTTCCAGTCAGTACATAAAAGGGGCATAATAGGCACAGTGTAAACTGAGTGTATTTTTGCTAGCTTTAGTTTCCCTTTGGACATTTCCAGTCTGTTACCACTACAAACAAGGTTATAGAGAAGGCTTTCGTGCATGTTGCTTCACACATGTAGTAATAGTCCTGTATTATTAGCTGGTTGAAGTGGTAGTGGTTAGTGGGATGGCTCAGTGAGTACAGATGTTTGCTACCAAACCTGATTACCAGTAGACTTCTATCTCTGAATCCATATGGTGAGAGAGAGCTCGTCTCTGAAGGTTGTTCTGTGACCTCCTCATGCATGCAGTGGCTTGTGTGCACACAGTACACGAGTGTGGGAGTAAAGGTTCTTGCTGTCAAGCATCATGATCTCTGTTTAGTCTTTGGGACCTACATGATGGAAAAGAGACCCAACTCCTCAAAGTTATCCCCCGACATCCATACCTGCATTATGGTGCTCACCTATACATGCATTCATACATACATAATGTACATTTTTTTAAAAAGTTGTGGGCATTTGAGTTTGTATCTTAGTAGTAGAGCACTTGCCTAGCTTGTGCAGAGCCCCATGGTTTGGTCCACAATACAGGAGAAAGAAACAGAACTATAGACATATGTGATTTTGATAATTTCTCTGTGTTACAGCCCTGGCCTTAATGCAGCTCACTCTGTAGTCAGGCTGGCCTCAAACTCAAAGAGATCTGCCTGCCTCTGCCTCTTGAGTGCTGGTATTAAAGGCACACACCACCATTGTCTAGCAAGTGATTTTGATAGTTTTCAAGGCAGAGATGCTGAATGAACTTTTGAACATACAATGAATTCTCACTTCTTAACAAAAAATGCAGAATACATATTGAGATTAGTGAAATTTTATGAATTTTTTTTTTCAGATATACAAAACTAGGATATGCTGGAAATACAGAACCACAGTTTATCATCCCATCATGTAAGTATTTCTTTTACTCCATGGATGAACTGATTTAAAGGACTTCCTCATTTCATTATCCAAGTAAATAAGTCATCATGCGTGCTATGTATATCAGAATCAGGCATTTAGAAACATGATTGCCTGTAAATGGAACCTTATTTCCAACTCTTTTAACTATTCATTTTAGGTCTTTACCAAATCTGCTATCTCTTTAAGGAAAACGAAACAAAACCCAGTAGTGAATTGATAATAGTTTCTGCTTTAAGGATATTGCTGCTACCTGTGTGTATCTGTAACTGGTTATTAAGTAGCACAACTCTAGATCCTGTAATTCAGCTAAAGTGACCATCCTTTGGGTGGAGGATACCATTACTGTTTGCAATATAAACATCTGATGCAAATGCCAATATTTCACTGTGAAGAGCCAGTGGCCCTTGCCTCAGCAGCCTCACTGTTTTCTGACATCCTATAAGTATACTGTGCTTGTAACATTGTCTTTGGCCATTTTTGTTCTTTTCTGCTTCTGTTAACCTTCTACTGGTTGTAACAGTTTTAGTAGATTTAGATTGTTACAGGTATTTTTATTAATAAAGGTGTGTATTACCTCAGCATTATTTTTGTATTTTTGATTTCCATCATCTTAAGGCTGTTTGCATAATTATAATGAGTGAAGATGCTTCACTTGAATTCACAAAAATTAAAACCTAATTAGACTACATAGCAGGGTTTTTTTAAAAACAATGTTTTTACTTTTATTCATATGTGTATGAGAGTATCTGCCATGTGTGTATATGGGTACCATATGTGCATATGAGACACAGGAGATTATCCTATTCCCTCAAGCTGGAGTTATGGCAGTTGTAAATTAATCAGTGTGTTGAGAACTAAATGTGGGTTCTCTGGGTGAACTGTATGCTCTCTTAATCACTAAGCCATTTCTAGCTCCAAAAAGTACATAGCAGATTTTACCTCTGGGAATAGACACAGAATTCTGAAATTATCTAAAAGAATTACTTTTTGTATTTAAGATTAAAATTTAGTATATCCCCCATTGGATAAAAATAGAGATGTAAAGAAAGCTTGTTTTTAAAAGTTCTTTTTGTAGATTTTCTCCTTTTATTGGCTTAGTGTTAGTCACCTTTAATTTCTTGATTATCCATTAAGGTTTATATTGACTTGATAAGGTTGCAGATTTATTTTTAACTTATTGTGCATATGTTGAGTATAGTTGCATAGTTGTTATAACATGCATCTAGAGATCAGAATGACTTTCTTACAAGTCAGTTTTCTCCTTCCATCATGTGGGTTCTGGAGATTGAACTTAGGTCATGGGACTTGTGGAACAAGTGCTTTTACCCACTCAGCCATCTTTTGGGCAATACAGAATTCAGAGCTAAGCTAAGAGGTTGGTAGCAAAGGATTGCAATTCTTATTACTTGGGAAGCTAAGGGAGGCAGGTTCCACATTTAAAACTGGCTGGATAACTTAGTGAGTTGTGTCTGAAAAGTAAAAAATTTAACAGGCTGGATGTATAGCTTGGTGGAAGTGTATACCTGATATACGTGAGACCCTAGTAACACACCTGCATCCACACACTTAGAGTCAGTCTTTGGAAATAGAGCTGAAATAATCCCATAGTAACACATTCTGGGAGTTTATACTTGAGGCCTTGAGATGAAGCTGAGGTGTTGGTGTATGGAAGGCATTTTGTCTTATGTCTTTTGTTCATTAGTTGACAGTTTTAAGTATTCTGGATCATGCTTATTTGTTGTTTTTAGTAACACTTTACAATTGAACAGTTGTTTCGTTTGAAGAGATGAAATTTTTAAGATGTCTAATTAACTTACTTCAAAGGTATTGCCATTAAAGAGTCCGCAAAAGTGGGTGATCAAGCCCAGAGGAGGGTGATGAAAGGCGTGGATGACCTAGACTTCTTCATTGGTGATGAAGCAATAGAAAAGCCCACATATGCAACAAAGGTATGTTTCTAAGAGGGCTCCAGTCAGCTGCTGGTCTGTTTCACTCTGTTGTAGACTTGTTGCTCTCTCGCATTGAGTTTTCTGGTTTTTTGCTTTAAAAGTTTTGAGACAGGGACTCACCAGGAACTGGCTGTGTAGGCCAGTCTGGTCTTGGATTCAAAGATTTGCCTGCTTCTGCCTCTTGAGTGCTAGGATTAAAGGTCCTTAAAGCCAGGATTAAAATCATGCCTCCCTCTGCTCTCACCTTCCTAACTGTAAACATCTCTCCTTTGCCTTCAGCTTTAACATATTGAAGTGGGTGCCCATTGCCTTCAGCTTTAACATATTGAAGTGGGTGCCCATTGTCTCTTGGGGCCATCAGTAGGAATGGAGTGTTCTTTCGTCTCCACATTGCTACATCAAGAGACATTTCCTTCTTTGATCAGATACTCATTTCTTCTAAGCCATGTGGGAATATTGTTCATCCTCTTTCCTTCCCTGCCTTTTCTGTATGTCTCTTCATTGAAACAAAACTTATACAGTAAAGCAAGTAGTCTTCATTATGCAGCTTGGAGAATTTATGTGGCTGATTGTACCAGGTAAAAGCAGATCGTGTAATACAGGTCTTTCTGTGTCTTTGTTCACAGCCACTGCTATAGCCTTCTTGGAAAGTAAACACTTCCAAGCATTCATTTCCTCTTTCATGCTTTTTCTCCCTTTGTAATTTTAAATGAATAACTACCCTACCATATGGAAAAATAAAACATTGCAGTTTTGCTTTGTGCTGAAAAGAAAGTAGCAAGGAACAACTTCTGTCCCAGAGCTACATTATGAAGTGAGTAAAAGGTAAAGAAAGCAGGACAGGATGCTGTAGTTATGAGCTGCAGAGATCGTTAGTCTAGTTGGGGATTTAGCAGTCCTTAAGGGATACATTCTTAAGCTGAGTCTGGAGTTAGGCAAGATGTACAGACAACCATTAGGCTGAAGCCAGTATAAAAGAAGGCTTATGAGGAAGACAGGGAGCAGCATAGCTTATATGCCTGAAGTCCAGGGGCTTTATGGGAGCCAGTTCCACCCACAGGTAACATTCATGGATATACTTGATCAACAGTGTTAATAAGTTCTCTTTGGATTTGAATTTTGACTGTGTTTCTTTTTAGCTCTGTGGTATCATTCAATGGCTTAACTTTCTGTAATTTAGTTATTTATGGATGCAGTGGAGCTATTAGTACTTCAGGATTAGTATAGACCTTGTTTAGAGGATGGCTATAAAGAAATTGTTATAGAACTCAAATAGTGAAGATAAATTATTTGAGGGAGGCATGTTTATTTCTGAAATAATGATGTATTCAAGAGGATGTTCATGACTTGTGCTGAGGCAGAAGTTCTCAACCTTCTTAATGCTAAGACCCTTTAATACAGTTCCTCATGTTATGATGATTTCCAACCATATATTTTGTTTCTACAGTTATGAATTATAATGTAAATACCTGATATGCAGGATATCTGATACTCAACCCCCAAAGGGTTCATAATTCATAGACTGAGAACTTCTGGACTAAGATAAATGCTAGTAGGGATAAAGAGAGTTGAAAGGGGTGTGTGTGTGTGTGTGTGTGTTCATTCACATGTGTACATTAAAATGTTACAGAAAAATTAAAAGCTAAAAGTAGAATAAAGGGCTGGGTATCGTGCACACCTTTAATCCCAGCCCTTGGGAGCCAGAGGCAGAGGCAGGATCTCTAAGCTTGAGGCCATCCTGGTGTACATAGCAAGTACCAGGCCAGTCAAAGCTGCATAGTGAGACTTTGTCTCAAAACAACAATAAAATAAATCAATAAAAATAGAAGAAAAATATATTGACCCCACACTTGCCTGTCACTCAGCTTTGGGAATTATAAACTTGTAACTAACCTTACTTTGTTATTTCATTCCCCGATTATTTTCTAGTCATTCATTTAAAAGTACTTGCCTGTTAACAGCATCTCATGGTTTTAGTCAGAGTTTAGTACATTTCTCTGAGTGTTTCCTAATTGGTAAATGTTTGGGTCATGGTTAAAATAAGGACTTTCCACTGGATTTAATAGTTAAGTCTCATGAGTCTTCTGCCCTATAATTTCCTTCGTTCTGTGTGTATTTTAATTCTTGTTTCTTGGTTATTTTGTTATGGGGAAAAATCAGCTGTCTGTTGAATTTCCTGTATTCTGATTGGTTGATGGCATTTTTAGTGTACATTTGCCATGATCTACCATTTCTTGTTTATCTTTTATTGTTGGCATAGAAATGAAAAAATCTAAGAAATGTAAAAATCTAAGTATGCTAAAGTTTATCTTTTTATATTTGAAGTACCTATGAGGCAGCTCAGATGTTGCTAGACAGTCTAGTGTGCAGGCTTTGGAGATCAGAAACAGATGGATAAGAAAGAGATCTGGGAGGTATCAGTTACTTTGGGCAGTGAATGCTGTCACATACGGGAGTCTACAGCAGGCGAGAAGTCTGGGAGGTGCACTAATTAGGCTTGAATGGAGAAGAACAGAAGTACACTGCATGGAATATCCAGTAAGATGTCTGCTGAGGCACTTCGATCCTTCTTAGAAGGGGGAACAAAATACCCATGAAAGGAATTGCAGAGACAAAGTGTAGAGCAGAGACTGAAGGAAGGACAGTCCAGAGATTGCCCCACCTGGGGATCCACCCCATATACAATCACCAAATCCAGACACTATTGTGGATGCCAGCAAGTGCTGGCTGACAGGAGACTGATATAACTGACTCCTGAGAGGCTCTGACAGTACCTGACTAATACAGAAGTGGAGGCTCACAGCCATCCATTGGACTGAGTACAGGGTTCCCAATGAAGGAGCTAGAGAAAGGATCCAAAGAGCTGAAGGGTTTGCAGCCCCATAGGAAGAACAACAATATGAACTAACTAGTACCCTCAGAGCTCCCAGGGACTAAACCACCAACCAAAGAGTACACATGGTGGGAATGGCACCAGTTGCATATGCAGCAGAGGATGGCCTCGTTGATCATCAGTGAGTGGAGAGGCCCTTGGACCTGTGAAGGATCTATGCCCCAGTGTAGGGGAATGACAGGGCTAGGAAGTGGGAGAGAGAGGGTGGTTTGGTGAGCAGGGGGAGGTGGAGGGTTTTTTTCGGAGGGGAAACCAGGAAAGGGGATAACATTCGAAATGTAAATAAAGAAAATATCTAATTAAAAAATAAAAATTATAAAAATAATAAATTTCATGCTTTCTCTAGAAAAAAGGTATAGTGGAGCTAGATGAATGTAGATCAGGAAAGAGTAACAGACAGGGTACTATGTCTTGAGGTTAGGCTGTGACTTGGGGAGGGAAAGATGAAAGGATAAGAGGCAGAAGTAAGATGGAAGAGACATTTCCTGCTAAATTGTGCTTAGAAAACTGGAAGGGGTACATAACCTGGTCTGGAGAAAGCTGGAGGAGTGCATTCTACATGGCAGATTGGATGGGTGGGAGCTAGAGAACTGGGTCTGTGGCTGTGAGTGCTCACGGTTCTTTATAAGGTCCTCTGCTAATAATTGCCTGGTACTCCAGCCCTAGGGGGTAAGACACTTTTTTTCTGAACTCTCAGGCACCTACATTCACATGTACATAACACACAGAGAGAACCATGTATACATAAATACAGGAGTGTTGCTAACATTATAGTAGAAGTTATATACAGAAGAACTATATACAGATTTGGTAAAGTAGATTCAATTACTCTCTTGAGTTCTCCTTTGTCTGTAAAAGATACTAGGAATTACCTGCTGCTCAAGGGAAGGGTGCCTAGGGAAAGCTAAGATTGGTGTGGTCAGAACATTGAAGAATCAACACTGTGGAGTGTCACATGAGCAGAGTGGTTAGTGTAGATGGCCTAGACAAGGTGAAGTTCTTTTGCAAAACACAATAATATTCTGTCTTAGGTTGGGTTTCTATTGCTGTAAAGAGACTCCATGACCAAGGCAACTCTTAAAAAGAGAACCATTTGGGCGTACAGTTTCAGAGATTCAGTCCATTATCATCATGGTGGGAAGCAGGGCAGCATGCAAGTAGACATGGTGCTGGAGGAGCCAAACCAGGAGGAGACTGTCTTCCACAGGCAGCTAGAAGGCAGCACTGAGTCCACACTGGGTGGAGCTCGAACACGAGTCCTCAAAGCTCCTCAACATATGTGTCAGTATGTAACACCCATCCTCCAAAAAGGCCATATCTATTCCCAAAAGCCCACATGTCCTAATAATGCCACTTCCCATGGGTCAAGTATATTGAAACCCGCACACATGGCTTGTAACTGCAGCCAAGGGTGCTCAGGACCACACTGTGGGGATGTTCTCCCTTCAGTGCTGCGGTGTTGAGTGTGTGAAAGGTAATCTGTCACAGAGAATCCGGATCTCTCTTGGTGGCATTTATAAAATTTCAGTAACATTTTCACAGCTACACATAGATTTTGAAAGAGAATGTATGTTTATTAAGTAGGTATCTAGCAGGGTTCAAGCACTCTAGTAGCCACATAAAAAGGCGACTCAAGTTGAAGGACATTACTTTTCCTTCATGGTTAACAGTTCCCTTGGTACACTTTGCCTGAATGGGTGTTAACAGTAGATTGGATTAGATAGTGCTATTTCCACTTTTTTTTTTTTTTTTTTTTTTTTTTTTTTTTTTTTTTTT
>JADRCC010162935.1:0-20656 GCA_019843855.1 Hylomyscus alleni
GTGTGTGTGTGTGTGTGTGTGTGTGTGTGTGTGTGTGTGTGTATGCACCCTTATTGGCCAACAACTCCAAAATAATACACATTTCTGGGACTCTTATTTTTATTAGTTAGCATCTGGCATCTAGTAGGGCTATTGTTGCCATATTATATTGTAATTCCATTTTAATTCTTTTTATGTAAGCTTTATAAAATGTCAGGTACAATCTAGGAGAAGCTAAAAACTAGCAGGTGATCATCCTGAGACTTTTTTTTTTACCATGGACTATAGAGTTATTGATGGATTAGCTTCTTAGGGCAAGGCAAAGGAGATGAAGAAAGATTCCTGATATATATATATATATAGATAGATAGATAGATAGATAGATAGATAGATAGATAGATTTGGGTATTAGCCAACCCTTTTGCACAGCTTTCAGCAGAACAATGAAGATGCACTGTATTGTAGTGATGTTATATAGACAAATAGATGATTTCTTAATTCTTAGTGATGATTCTATAAGATTTCCTCAAATAATGTTAATAATTATTAACATTTTTCATAATAGGACTGCTGTTAAGTTCTTTGTGATATCAAAACTGCAATGAGAAATCTGCCAGTCTTCAAGTGTGATGAGGTAATTGCTTCTAGATAGCAAGCAGGCATCTACAACTTCCAAGAGTTTGTAAAACAACTAAACAAAGGTCCAAAAAAGGTAACTAATGATTTATTATAGATGTAAGGACAGAAGATAAAATATTGACTTTGTTTATCTATACAAAAAATCAATGATAACTTAGTTATGTTCTTTAACTCTCAATAAACCTGTTAAGAGAGTGGCAGATAACGAATGTTTAGTCAGATAATTACTCTTAATGGGTATGCATGTAAACATTCTCTGTTCTAAACGTATTTAATTTATTATTTGAATTTATGCTTGAACTTCTAGTAAACTTTTGTTTTAAAAGGTGGGGGTGTCTGGATAAACCATGTGATCTATTCTCTTCCTAAACAGAATGCCAATGGCTCAGGCTTTAAGATCAAGAACTGATAAATTGGACCTCATGAAACTGAAAAGCTTCTGTAGGGCAAAAGACAGTCTAAAAGGACAAGTCATAAACCTATAGATTTGGAAAAACTTCACTAACACCACAACAGATTGTGGGCTAATATCCAAAATATATAATGAGCTTAATAATCTAACCTCCAAAAACCAAACTACCCAATAAAAATGGGGTATGCAGCTAAACAGATAATTCAAAACAGAGTAAACTCAAATGGCAGAGAATAACTTAAAGAAATGTTCAAAGTCCTTAGCCATCAGAGAAATGCAAATCGAAATGACCCTGAGATTCTACCTTATACCTACCTATCAGAATGGTAAAGATCAAACTCGGATGACAGCATATATTGATGAGGATGTGGAGAAAGAGGAATGCTCTTCCATTGCTGGTAGGATAGCAAACAGGTACAATCACTCTGGAAATGAACCTGGAGG
The DNA here is from genome assembly GCA_019843855.1 of Hylomyscus alleni. Classification (NCBI taxonomy): domain Eukaryota; kingdom Metazoa; phylum Chordata; class Mammalia; order Rodentia; family Muridae; genus Hylomyscus; species Hylomyscus alleni. The sequence goes on from JADRCC010162935.1 coordinate 1,475, forward strand.
TTCCTCAGAAAACTGGAAATATATCTACCTGAAGATCCAGCTATACCATTCTTGGGCATATACCCAAAGGATGCCCCATCATACCACAGGGACACATGTACCACTATGTTCATAGTGGCTTTATTTGTAGTAGCCAGAAGCTGGAAACAACCTAGATGATCCACAAACAAAGACTGGATACAGAAAATGTGGTTCATTTACATAATGAAACACTAATAAGTTATTAAAAATTAGGAGATCATGAATTTTGCAGGCAAATGGATAGAACTAGAAAATATCATCCTGAGTGAGGTAACTCAGACCAAAAAGAACATGCATAGTATGTATTCGCTAATAAGTGGATATTAGCCAAAAAGTACAAAATACTTAAGATACAATCCACAGAATTCAAGATTAACATGCAGAAGAGTCCAAGTGAGGGTTCCTCAATACCACTTGGTAGGGAGAAGAAAATAATCACTGAAGGCAGAGGGATGGAAGGACCTGAATGGGGGAGAGGAATTGGGGAAAGGGGAACATGATCAGTTATTGAGGTAGGGGAGATAGGAGAGAAGCCCTGAGGGCCAGCAGAATGGATAGAAATATGCAACCTTGGGAGTGGTAGGTGGAGAAACCCTCTAGAAAGTACCAGAGACTTAGGATGTAACAGACTGTCAGGAGTCAAAGGGAGGGACTCTGGATGAAATGCCCAACAGTCTAAAGAGGGAAATCATAGAATCCACCTCTAGGAGAAAGACAGGTTACCAAGTGGAGGGATGGGGTCACCATCTCACAGTCAAAAATTCTGACCCAGCATTATTGCTACCTAAAAAATTTCAAGGACCAAAATGGAGAATAGACTGAGGGAAAGATAGCCAGTGACCAGCCCAACTTGGGATCCATCTCAATAGGAAGCTCCAAGGCCTGACATTATCACTGATGCTATGATGTGCTTATAGACTGGAGTCTAGCATGGCAGGCCTCTGAGAGGCCCAACAAGCAGCTGACTCAGACAGAAGCAGATACTTACACCCAACCATTGGGGACCCTTGTGGTTGAGCTAGGGAAAGACTGGAAGAAGCTGAGAAGGACAGTGACCCCATAGGAAGACCAGGAATCTCAACTAACCCAAATACCTGAGATTTCTCAGACACTGAGCTACCAGCCAGGCAGCATAAAGGAGCTGGTCCAAGGCACTGCCCCACAACCCCCTGACACGTACATAGCAGAGGACTGCAAGATCTGGTATCATCAGGAAAATAGATACCTAACCTTTCGAAACTTTAGGCTCCAGGGAGTGAGGAGACCTTCAGGGAGGACATCCTCTTGGAGACAGAGGGAGGAGGAATGGGATGAGGAACTGTGGGAGGAGGGACCAGTCAGGGAGCAATGGCTGGATTGTAAAAAATTAAAGTAGTAGTAGTAGAGTAGTGGTGGTGGTGGTGGTGGTGGTGGTGGTGGTGGTGGTGGTGGTGGTGGTGGTGGTGGTGTAATAATGTCATCGTCGTCGTCGTCATCGTCGTCATCGTCGTAGTAGTAGTAGTAGTAGTAACAATAGAAAGTACAAAAGACTAGGAAAGATTACATTGCATTTGGGAGTGTGGCATTGGGAGTAAAGGCAATTTGGAGTAAGAGAATTGGGAGCAAGGGTATCATCTCAGAGCAGGAGGAGAGAGCAAGATTATAAGGAAAATGCAGAGTAGAAAAACTTAGAAATTATGAAGCAACTGAAAAAATTAAGAGGGCAATATGCAGAATGCAGAGGGAAAGAGGAAAAAGAAGAAGCTGCAGAGAGAATAGAAGGAGCAGGCAGGCTTTTCCTTAATATGGGACACAACAGGTCTTATCCCAATAGCAAGGTAGGCTTAGTCTTACTAAAGAGGACAAAGCTTTCTTCTTACAGACTTGGGTTTAATTCATTTAGTAGTGAAGGATAGAAGCTTTTTCTTTCTCTGTGCAATAAAGATTGGAGCTCATTTTTCACCCAAAATGACTGAGTTATTTCTACACTGGCACTTGATCTTTTGCTCCATATGCATATGTAAGTATGGATGTGTGTGTGTAAGTATGTAATTATGAGATAAGTATGTAGCTGGCCTCAACTAGTTTACATGTTTGAATGTATGAATGAATATATGAATGTGTATAAGTGTATGAATGTGTATCAATGAATATGTATATGAATTTATGTAAGTTCATCCATATTTGCTTGTGTATGTTTTTCCTTCTATAAGTGTGACCCTTCCCCTGGTTCAATAGAAGTTTATTGCTCCGTACCTTCCCCCAGTCTGACAAGGGAGAGGCATCTAGAGAAGAAAGAAAAGGCTCTAGCAATTAATCCTCTACTTAATTCCCTGCTGTTTTATGATGAGTTGCAAAAAGTCAGAGACTGCAGGTTCTGCTCTTAGAGGAACAGGTCAGGTATAGCAGCCAAGTGACTTAGATTTAAGATAGGTAAAGGTTTTGTTATTAAACATCAACCCTAAATATCTAGCAAGATGAAGCCTTATCCCTGCCCAACACTCTTCCCCCTCAGCTTACCTCAAGAGAGAACCAGAAAGCCAAAAATGTGCTGGGGCTGGCTCCCGGTAATAAAAGCATATTCTCACTATTTTCTGAACTTCACTGGTATCTGCCATAATGTTTCTATTTTCATTTCTAATTTTTAAAATTTATATAATCTCTCCTTTTCTTTTAGTTACATTGGCTGCCAATCTTGTTTATCTTTCAAAGAACCACATCTTGTTACACTGATTTTTTTTAATTTATTTTGTTTGTTTCTATGTAATTAATTTCTACCACAATTTGTTTTTAGTTCTTCTTGACTAATACTTTAGGATTTGGTTTGTTCTTATTTTTCAGGCCTTTCCAGGGCCTTGAGACATAATATCATAGGTCCTATTTATTAAATATATTTTCTATTTTTCACATTAAGATAATGCATATACATGAAGGTAAAGTAAGTTTCTTTTAGGTAACAAAAATGTAGACTTTATTTCTTAATTCATTAAAGTAATCCATGCCTTTTGACTAGTGAGTCTGGGCCATTATTTAAAGTTATTATAGAAAGGTGCCTGTTGATTCCTGTCTCTTTTTTCACTCTTGTGTTCTTAGTCCTGATTTTTGTTGCAATTATTATAGTATTTTTTTTTCTTTCTATAGCCTTTTGCTGACCATTTGATATGGCCAGGAGTGGGATATATTTGACTACTCAGGGGCAAGAAACCCTGGCAAGGCCAGGAGAGTAGAGAAGAAGGAGATAGAGAAGAATGTACCTGATGCCTCAGGTAAGTGGACTCCAGGTGACCTGAAGAGTGGACTGAGTGAAGGTTCCAAACAGGGCAAGATAACAAAATTGCAGAGGACAACATAAATTCTTTGCTTTGGTGACAGCATAACTTTGTAGAAATTGTCTTAGGTATGTAGTTTTATTTTCTCATCATTTTAAAGCATGCCCATTCCTTGTCCTATTGTGCCATTAATAGTCTATTGTCATCTGGTTGCTTTTACAAGATGAAACCTATCTTTTAGGTCTAAGAACATTTAAAAGATTTTAATGAATATCTAACTTCAATACTGTTGTATTCCCTGTGTAAAAACTGGACATATAAACTCTTTTTCAGTAACATTAATTGATGGCACCAAGACATGAACCCCCAGATAAGCTGTACTGAATTATCAGAGTAGATGAGTAGAAGATCTCAGACATCTCTGTGCAGACTCTGCACAGAACAACTGTATAGAACTGGAAAGAGTCCATCAAAAGAGAAGTAGAATAAAGGAAACAACATTCCATAAATGCTGGTGATGTGACCTTATGATGTAGGACAGGAAGCAAGACATACAACAAATTCCTGAAGGTAGGTAAAACTAAATACTTTAAGATGGGTTGTCAGCATCTCTTTTGGAATTGCATAGAAATCAAGGAAAGTTGTGTATTTGTGCACTGCTCATCTCACCAATTGACAGGCAAAGGGAAGTAGATCCTGTGTTCATAAGAGAAACAAACCTGGCACTGTAAGTGACAGAACCACTCCATTAAGTGACAGAAGAGGTCAGGGGAAGCAATTCAGGAATATACCCAAGAGGACTTATTAATTTACCATTTCCCATCTCACCATTTCCAGGGATGGCCATTTCAGCTGGTAAACAAGTCCCTCTGAAACCATGCATAGGAGAAAAAAGAAAGGAAGTCTTGGAATCTAATGACTAAGTCTCTTGACAAAACCCTGGCTTACTCTTGGCCCCAAAGACATGAAGGTGCTACATAAAGGACTCTGAATATTTCTTCAAATGTCTACTTTCTTCCTTCAACATTACACACGGATAGCAGTAGGAAAAAAGAAACCTAAGTTACCAGATGTAAGAATGTCTAAAACCTGACTTTAATATGGAAGGACTGCATCCGTACAACCTGTAGAATAGATGCAGCCTCCACCAATTCTCATCAGGAAAGCACCTTCTTGATCCTTGATGCTTCTAAAAGACTGTTGTTTAGCTCTCTGGAATATTTAGGCCATTAGCCAAATGTAATACTAAAGCACATGAATGTCAGAATATTTCTTTAATCTTAACACAAAAGATAATTTAACTTACCTCTCATTTATAAGTTTAATGTCCTGATCAGTGTTTCATAACGGAATAACATGATAGTTATATATTACTATGTACTGGTTCTAGGCAAAGACAAAACTTTTATCAAGATACAATTAAGAACTATAAATTTGGAAACCAAGAAGCATAGCTATTTAGTAGGGGGAAATAGAATGTTATGATAGTCATACTGCATACCCGCAGAGGCCTCCAGTTTTACAAAACTAGGTTTATAGTGAAAAACTGAACTGAGTCAACTATTTCTAGGCAACTAAAGAGAGTACACGTAATGGAGCCCTGCAACTCTACCTTGGGATGTGGCTTCATCTTGGTGGGGATTCTGGATGGCAGTGGCTCTCCTGAGCTGCTCTGTGCTACAGTTACTGTCCTGTACATGTTGGCACTGATCAGCAATGGAATGCTGATTCTGATCATCACAATGGATATCTACCTCCATGTTCCTATGTACCTCTTGCTTGGGCAGCTATCTCTCACGGACCTTCTTCTTACCTCAATTATCAGTCCCAAAGTCATGGATTTTCTGCTCAAAGACAACACCATCTCCTTTGGTGGTTTGCCCTTCAGATGTCTTGGAACTGGCACTGGGTAGTACAGAGGACCTCCTTCTGGCCTTCATGGCTTATGACAGGTATGTGGCCATTTATCATCCATTGAACTACATGATCTTCATAAGGTCAAGCATCTGCTGGCTTATGGTGGCCACATCATGGATTCCAGCTTCTCTGAGTGCCCTTGGATATACCATCTACACTATGCAGTATCACTTCTGAAAATCCTGACAGATCAGACACCTGTTCTGTGAGATCCCTCCATTACTGAAGCTGGCCTGTGCAGAAACCTCCAGATATGATCTCATGACTTATTTGATGAGTGTTACCTTGTTCATTCCTCCTCCTGCTGCACTCTTGGCCTCCTACTCACTAATTCTGTTCACTGTGCTCAAAATGCCCTCAAATGAGGGCAGAAAGAACGCCCTTATTACCTGCTCTTCCCACCTGACTGTGGTTGGGATGTACTATGGGCCTCTCACAGTCATGTACATCCTGCCAAGTTCCTACCACAGTTCTTAAATTTTTTAACCTCCCTTCTAGCCCACCACCATCCAGAGGTAATGAATAAAAAAGGTTATTATGATAAGGGAGAAGTGTACCTTTGGAGCAAATCCTATCTGCATTGTCAGGAAATCAACAATTCAGTTCACAGGTCAGCAGTGCAGCTCAACTCACTCACAAACACTTCACAGGTATACCAGTAGTCTAGTTCAGTAGTGTTGGGATAGTAGCAGTGTTGTCATGGCCCAGCAGGAATAGCTAGGCCTCAGCCAAATCAACACAAGTTAGCAGAAGAAACCAGGATCACCAGGGATGCCAGAAGAAGTTCTTGGCTATGTTTCTCTCACCGAGAGAAAGATCAGCAAAGACTCAAGACCAAGAAACGTTGTACAGCTAGCTCTACCAGCGAGACCCTCTCACAGTCCATTGAGTCTTATATACACTCCCTTCCCAAACAGAACGTGTCCTCCATGGGTCTGCCTCAGCACATGAATCTGTCTTAGCAAATGTCCACATGAGCCTGTATCACCTGACATCACTCTCCCAATCAGCCTGAATCCATGGGAGACTCCAGAACCCACAGAACCTCCTGAGAAGATTTTGGTGTGCTTCTCTCTATAAAGTCATGGCAAATGGAGCTAAACTACACAGTGTAAGGTGGACCAATACATGTCATTAGCAAAGAATCTCTCATGTGTCCTTTCTTGTGCTTGTCTTAGCAAAATATCCATTCACCTGTGTCTGCTTCAGCAAAACATACCTTTACAAGTGTACCTTAGTGAAGCAGACTTTCACTCGTGTCAACTTCAGTAAAACACTCCTTCCTGTGCTTGCCCCAGCAAAACACCATCTGACACAACTGACTTCCAAAGAACCCAGAAGTTTCTATTTCATTTCCTTTTTCTTATTATTTTTTATTTTGTCATCTCTAAGGTATTAAAAGCTTTATTTTTTAAGCTTTCAGCACAATTTTCATTGTTTAATGTCAGACTATTTCTTTTTTATATTTAAAATTATTATTTGATCATAACATTTCTTTGTTCCCCTACCTTTTAGTGAAAGGGGAAAATTCATGCCTTTTCACTAATTGTTATTACACACATATATCTATACATATATGTATATATTGATTATATATGCATTTATATTGCCAAATAGAACCCATCCAGTTCATATGTTACTCCCTGAAAGCATACATATAGGTTCAGCTTAAAAAAATACTTTTAATGTATACATAAGCAAGAGACCTTTAGGGTTTTAAAAAGAAAAAGAAAAAAAGAAAAAAGAAAAACATTCCCAGAAAAAACTTTGGAACCAATGCCTACCACAGCTAAGATGGGATGGTCAAGAACCCAAGACTAGATAGAACATGGACCTAGGGTAAAACTCAATACTAGTGTTCTATTAAAAGAATGTTACAATAAAATAATTCCTAATGGCATTCTACTACACTAATAGATCAGTATCTTGTCCAACCATCATCTGGGAGATTTTCTTTTGTAGCAGACTGGAACAAATAGAACCACAACATTCAGTTCTAAATGGGATGTAGCCATCAAATTACTCTCTCTCAGTTTTCAGAGAACTCTGTAGAGAGGAGGTGAAAATATTATAAGAGTCAATGTATGTGGAAGACACCAGGAAAACAAGGCCTTCAGACACAACAGGACTGACACATATAGGAACTTACATACTGTGTCAGCAGGCACTGGGTCTGCACAGATATAAGCCAGTTGGGGAACCAGCACTGAGATGGGCTATAAATATAAACCCCATCCCTATCCAGAAATTATTTCCAGTTGGTAACCTATTACAGAGCAAAAAATATTACTTTTCTCTGATACAGTTTCACTAGGTATACAAACCACACTTAATGGAAGGCTCCATGCTCAGTAATTGGAGGCCAATATAAAACAAACTTGACTGTATTTTTAGAGGTTTATTTGTCTCATAATTCTATTATTATTAAGCTGGGAGATGGTGGCACATGCCTTTAATCCCAGCACTTGGGAGGCAGAGGCAGGCAGATTTCTGAGTTCGAGGCCAGCCTGGTCTACAGAGTGAGTTCCTGGACAGCTAGGGCTATACAGAGAAACTCTGTCTCGAAAAACAAACAAAAAGAATTCTATTATTTTTGTTATTATTTTCTTATCCTTATCCCTCTCTTTTCATTCCTGCTTGATTTCATTTCTGCTATTTAATTCCCCCATTTGCTATTTAATTCTCCCAAAATGCCTTGCTTTATTTCTTCTTATTGATTATATATTGAAAAGAGTTACACTTTTTAAGAAAAGGTACAGGGAAAGAGAATTGAAAATGAAATCTAAACCCAGACACTATTGTGGATGCCAATAAGTGCTTGCTGACAGGAGACTGATATAGCTGTCTCCTGAGATGCTCTGACAGAGGCTTGTAATTTATCAGTCAGATAAATCTTCCACTACCAAAATGCTCACACAAAGTACTCAAAACTCAATTGATATAAATACAAGCTACACACCTAGATGGGGTAAATATACCCTATATTACTCTATTGTCCTATGATATCCATAGCTACCTGTGGCTCTTTAGGCCATGTGGATGTACTTTGTCTTCTTCTACAGGTCCCATCCTGTCTCCTCATCTCTGTCTCCCTCCCCCCCCAGTCTCTCTATCCCCTCTCTAAAACTTTCAGCTCCTCCTTCTTTTCCCACTGCCCAATTGTAGACTCTAGCCTTATCTGATTAGTTAAGATTTCACTTGATACAGACAGCAATCTACACTCACAGGAGACAGAGACAGGCAGATCTCCGAGTTCAAGGCCAGCCTGGGACAGAAAAATTTCCAGATCCAGACATGGTGGTACCCACCTTTAATCTGTGTCATACCTTCTGCTGGTGGCCTACATAAGGACAATGGAGGAAGGAAGACTCACTCTTCTTTACCTGCTTGCACAGCATTTGCCAGCACACCTGTCAGAACCTACTTCTTCAGGATTCCAGCTTATACAGAAGACCAGGTGAAATGACTAGCCTTGTGGGACTGAGCACCTACTAGATTCTTGGACTTCCCATTCACTGTTGCCCATTGGTTAGTTGGACTGCAGACTATAAGTTGTTATAATAAACTCCTTAATGTATAGAGACATTCTATAAGTTCTGTGACTCTAGAGAACCCAGACTAATATACTACTTATAAGTAAATACATACTATGTTTGTCTTTCTGGATCTGGGTTACCTCACTCAGGATGATTTTTTGTAGTTACATTCTTAATGGTGTTCCATGGAGATATCTTAAGGACCCAGGCTGATGCTATGTCAGAGGGAGGGTTATTCTCTGAAAAGTGAACAGTGGGGGCCCCATTGCCAAGGAGGCTGAGTTGGTGCTTACATGGAAATTTTACCCCTAAATTCTAGTCTCTTTGACATGGGAAGGTTATCTGCAGATTAAAAGAAACCTGGATGTCAACCCAGTCACAAAACCCAAGACTTAAAATCAGTCCTGCCTGCAAGATATCCTGGGACAGTGGTGATGCAGAACTTGTGGGAGTGGCTAATCAATGTCTGGCTTAACTTGAGGCTCACATCCTAAGAGCAAGCCCATGTTCTACACTGCCTGAATGTCCAGGAACAGGAAACTGGATAGCTGAGAGACCTACGGTAGAGCCAAACATAACTGGCAACCATGTTATAGTATCACATGGCACTTGACTCCCTGAGCTATCAGCTGCCAGCATTGTTGCTTCAGTGACACTTGCACAAGCTGAAGTCATGACCAAGCAGATGACCTTTTTGTGGGGCTCTCAAGGGCCAGAAGAGCTGGATAATGCAGATCACAGCTACCCTGCAGTTCTCTGATATGGTACTGTCTACATCTTGAGACAAGACCATCACTATGTGAAAGCTGACTAGGGATGAGAACAACTATTGCTTACCACAGTGTGCTTTGTGAGGTCACTCCAACTGTGTTAATGGAGCTGGACATTCAGTTTGCCTTCTTAGGCTCCTGTGATGGAGCACTGTGCCCACCTATAGGCACCAAGTATGTAGGCCATACCAAGCATGTGCTGAGAGTGGCCTTCTCTTTGGAAAACTGGCAGATTGTCTCTGGATCCTGAGACAATACCATAGTGTTATGGGATGCTCTAGATGTCTGCAAATACATTGTCTAGGATGATAGTCATTCAGAATGGGTATCTGTATATGCTTCTCCCCAAACAGCAGCAATTCTATCATTGCCTCCTATAGACTGGACAAGCTGATCAAGGTATTGAATTTAGCTAACTGTAAACTGAAGACCAACCGCATTGGCTACACTGACAATCTGATCACAGTCAGATCCTCTGCGGATGGATCCCTCTGTGCTTTTGGAGGCAAGGATGACCAGGCTATGCTGTGGGATCTCAATGAAGGCAAGCACCTTTAGACAACATTGATACCTTGGGTTTCAGAGCCATCTACTACTGACTCAGTGCTGCCACCAATTCCAGTGTCAAGATCTGGGACTTGGGTGAAGTCTAGATCATCATAGATGAACTGAAGCAAGAAATTAACCAGCACTAGAAGCAATGTAGAACAATCCCAGTGTATCTCTTTGGCATAGTCAACTGATAGCTGACTCTGTTTGCTGGCTATACAGGCAATCTGGTATGAATATGGTAGGTGACTACTGGTAATCCTGAAAAGTTTACGACAGTCTTAAAAGTAAAACTGGTTTTCTGGGGGGAAAAAGTCAGTGAAATGATTCCTAATGATGTTTTGCAATACTCATAGATTGGTGCCTTGTCCATGCCTCATCGCAGAGGATTCTTCCAACAACAGGTGGGATTGAGTGCAGAGACCCATCAGCCAGACAGTAATGTGGAGAGATTCTAGTTTGGAGGTCTCCATTATCAGGTCTCTGCCCTTAAAGCTCAGGGAACTCAGCAAAGGAGTATTGTAGGAGTCAGAGGGAATAGAGGATACCAGGAAAACATGGCCCACGGAATCAGTGTTTTGGCTCACAGAGACTTAAGCAGAAAGCCTCAGGGCTGTAGGACCTCTGTGTATATGTGATGGTTGTTAGCTTGACAAGTAGGATTCCTAACAGTGTGAGCAGGTGTGCCTCTGATTCTTTTGCCCATGCTTGGGGCCACTTTCCTCCTAACAGGTTGCCTTAGCCAGCCTCAATATGAGGGCTTCTGCCTAGTCTTAGTGTATCTTGTTTTGTTGTGTTTGCTGTCGCTTGGAGGCCTACTCCTTTTTGAAGGGAAACAGAGGGAGGAGAAGTGGATCTAGGGGCAAGGGAGATGGGAAGAAATTAGGAGGAGTGGAAGGGAGAAACTGGTTGCAGTTTATTATATGAGAGACCAATCTATTTTCAATTTTAAAAAAGAATTTAAAATGGGTGAATAGCATATAATCTAAAAAGATTTACAGGAAATTCATCTCTCTACATATTTATTCTATTTTGCAATAGTGATCATAATAATTAACTTTTAAAAAATGCAATAAAATGACAATATTTTGATGATTTTACTATTTATCTATATAAAATCTGTCATGGTTTAGCACAATTAATCAGGTTGTGGTCTAAATAATGATATTATTAGTGTTATTACGAGAAACATCATGAGGTTTGACTTATCAGGTTTATGGTAATCTATATTTCAAGATATCAGGAAACTGAGGCATAATATAACTCTATGCCTAAGGACCCAGACAAGATAAAAGGAATCTGATTGCAAAATCAAGGGCTATGCCTCCCTCTTTATCAGTATTCTAAAATACTTCACTATAACAATTAATATAATTCACCAAATTTTACATGACAAACATGGTTTAATTTACATTTAAATTCAATAAAATGCAAGTCCATTGTAAAAAGGAAAACATATAGTTGATTTTTTTATTTACTGATTAAAAACTTACCTAATAATTTTAGTTATCCTATTATATTTATCTTGAGAGATTAATGTTTTCAATGACCTAAGTAAAGATAAAAAGAATTTCTAAGCATTCTCATCAACAGTGATAATATTTTAATAAGCCAAAGTACCTTGGAGAGTCTATGAATTAAAGCTCTCAACTTTATTTTAAATCTCTTCAAGCAAGTGATATAAATTACTGAAATCTACTTAAGGTAGAGAATAAATGGAATATTTTCTAATTGTTTTCCTGTGCTTATAGACATAAACATATACCCACTTTATGAAAATGCCCTCCTACTGATTATTTTGATGTTTCTAAATACACCTCTACATCTGTAAGGATATATTTTTAAAAGTAATGCAAACAATATATGCAATAGATTTTTCTTGATAGTATTGTTTTTCTAGTACTCTTGCTTAATCCTATGTATTTTCCTTAAATTTCTATATCCATTTTTCTGAATATAACTATATTCATGTCTATTTCTTGACAGTCTACTATGTCAACATAAGTATTTCTGTCTGTGTCACCTAGGCAAATGTTGCCTTCAGATATAAATGAAAATGCAACCACACACACACACACACTTTCCTCATCAACTTCATTCTTCCAAAGAAGTATAATCCCTTCACTACATCCTTCTCTCTATTAATAATTAAGAATGCACATCAACTGATGCTATAGGTAACTAGAGATTTCTTAGCCAAAGTGAATGCCATGGCTCACTGCTACATGAGTTTGAAATGGAAAGTGAATCCTGACCATATCTACTTGGTAATGTGTTGGTATGATACCCAGCTATAAAGTGGGCATATGATATATTTCTTCAAAGCTTTTTATTCTCTATCTCTCTTTTTGATGTGGGGTTTTTAAGACTACAGTGGTGTGTGCCAGGTGAGTTCAGCTCATGGCTTTCTCCTCACAGTAGTTGCATAGAAGAAAATGAAAATTTAGCATGTATGTCCCCTCAGACTATAACATTAAAGAAGGGGCTGATATCAAATTGTTTGGAAAAGAAATAATGAAAATCATATCATGATCCCTTCCTAGAGAGGAGGGTGTGCTGGCAGAATGTATCTTCCCAGAACCCTTATTAAAGCCCCAGTGACCTCTTTATTCCTCAGACTGTAGATGAGTGGGTTCAGGGCTGGGGTAACTATTGTATAAAACACAGAAATGATATTGTCTTGTCTGGGGCTGTGAAAGGAACTGGGCAGTACATACATGAATGTGGCAGCTCCATAGAACATTCCGACTACAGTCAGGTGTGAAGAGCAGGTGACAAGGGCTTTCTTCCTGCCCTCATTTGAGGGCATATGGAGCACAGTGAACAAAATTAGTGTGTATGAGGTGAGGATGGCAGCAAGAGGGGGAATAAGGAAAGTTACACCCATCACATAAACCATGAGTTCATATGTGGAGGTATCTGCACAGGCCAGCTTCAGCAGTGGAGGGATCTCACAGAGCAAGTGTCTGATCTTCCGGGATTTGCAATAGGAATACTGCATGGTGTAGGTAGTGTATCCTAGGGCCATCAGAGATGCCAGGATCCATGATGTGGCCACCATGAGCCAGCAGATGCTTGGCCTCATGAAGATCATGTAGTTCAGAGGGTGACAAATAGCCACATACCTGTCATAGGCCATGACGGCTAGAAGGAGGTCCTCTGCACCACCCAGTGCCAGTGCCAGGAACATCTGGAGGGCACAGCCCTCAAGTGAGATGGTATTGTCCCTGAGCAGAAAGTCTATGACAGCCTTTGGAGTGACAACTGAGGTGAAGAGGAGATCCATGAGAGAAAGCTGCCCAAGCAGGAAGTACATGGGTACATGAAGACGGGCATCCATGGTGGTGACCAGTATCAGCAGTCCATTGCTTATCAGAGCCAATGTGTACAGGGCTGTGAACATGGCACAAAGCAGTTCCGGAGAGCCACTGTCATCCAGAATTCCCAACAAGATGAAATCAGTTCCCAAGGTGGAGTTGCAGGGCTCCATTCTATGTGGTCTCTTTAGTTGCCAAGAAACAGATTTGTAGTGGAAACCTTTCTAAAGAAGTTCAAACCACCTTAGAATTATTGCAGGTCACTGTGGAGGGATCAACAGGAGTACTGTATAATGAGTTTTTCCTTTATTAACTAAGTTAGTTGTCTGGTTTCTGAATATCAGAATATTTTTATTCAATTTTGACATACCTATAACATGAATAATACTGGTTAAAAGAATTTTGAGAATTGAAAATTATAATTTTAATATATCAATATAATACTCAGAAATAAATATCTATGTAGATAAATGTAAGCATGTCTCTCTCTACATTCACAAATATATACACAGATATTGATTTAAATGCTGTTTCTGGTCAAAGTCTACTTCTGATTACTATTTGTATTTTTAAGTCTTATTCATAAAGAAACTTTGGAATTTTATTCCATTAACCTGAGATCTTAATCTATTAGGTTTCATTTACTCTTCAAATTCTGCCCTCTACTAACTGAGAATGCTGATCATTGGGGGTTGTGCAAACTTCTCATTGAGGGAGGTGGCAAATTCTAAAGTGATGGAAGTCGAAAGTGATTTTATCTTGAAGATAAATTGGTAAGAATAAGACAAAAGATATTTGCTCATTTGAAGATGACAATGTAATTTGGAAAGAGGAGGTAGAAACACAGAAATGACAAATGGAAGATTTTCTGTTTCTACTATATGATAAATGGAGTGAGTTACCAAGGTGGTATTATTGGAAAGACACCAAGCTACAACATTGCCTGGGATTCCGAGCATCAGTGTGGGCATGAAAAATGGTTTCCCATCCTCACAAATCTTAGAAGTACAAGGAAGGGAAACTGCCAAGCTCTGAATTCATAAGAAATTGCTGTTTGAAGAAATTGAGAAGGAAATGACATGAAGCGTGTGTATGTGCATATATATGTGTGTGTCTGGAAAAGCATTGATTGTATGTGTTTCATAATTGTATAGTAGGAAACAGTCCAGATAAAAGAAAGATTCACACCACACATGTTCTCAACTTTAACTTTTATAGCATTGATCCTGTACTCTGAGTTTTTCTTCATGGTTATCTCAGATCATGTCTTAAAATCCTGGCATTACACGTCCATGTGATCCACTTCCTTTCATTCACACAGTCAAGTGAACCTCAGTGCATCAGGAACTGTACTTGATCTAGGGTACTGCACAGTATTACCTCAGAAATACTTTCTGGAAGAGCATATTTGCCTATTAAAAGAAGAAAGGAGACAAGCAAGAGTGTTTGTTGCTCTTCCAGAATATCCAAGTTTAGACCCCAGCACCCACATCAGACAGCTCCAGACCACCTGTAACTCTAATTCCAGGAGAACTAACACTTTCTTCTGGCTCCACAAGGACCTGCACACACTCAGCAGACACACGGACATATACATAAAAATAAAAAGAAAGTAAATCTTTAAAATATAAAAATAAACAAAAGGGCACAACCAAAGCCAATTCTGAAGTGTTTCTGAAGTGTATGTGTTTCATAAGTGTATGTGTTTATATATAAAACTTCAAATGCCTTTTTTGGAGACAGGGTCTTACTATCTAGCCCTGGCCTAGAACGGGCTTTGTCAACCTGACTGGCCTAATACTTCCAGAGACATATATATGTATATATATATATGTGTATATAGATATGTGTATATGTATATATATGTATATATATGTGTGTGTATATATGTATACATATATATGTATATATATTCAATAAAAGATGTGTGAACAGAGAAATAAAGTGAGGTAGATAATTACCTACATTAATTACTTTTTATGCCAGTTTCTACATAAAGTTTCAAAGAGGAGAAACAAATCATGGACTGGTGTTAAGTCCTGGTGTTACCAGGACCCAGATGTACCCTCCCTACCACTTTCTGTTAGTCAAAACTTGCTTTCTCTTCTTTTCAGTTTATTGTCCCTTTCCTCTGCTTTCTAAAGAAAAAGGACAGGGCATATACACTATGCCAGCAAGAGAGAGAGAGTCCACTTCTTAGATCAGCTTAGCAGTATGGGGATCTCACAGGAAGAACTTCAGCATAGGGTGAGATAAACAGAGAAAAACCACCATATTTTGTGGAAATAGTCAGAAGAGCTTAAGCAGACAAAGCTACAATTTTGGAGACACTTTTGCATAAGAGTCTATATCAGTGCTCAGTGTAGTTGTTTTTTTTTTTTAAATTAATTTTAAATTAGCTTCTTTTAGTGTTAAGCAGGAATGTAAAGAACTTCAAAACAACATTAGATAGTCCTGTTTGGGGGTGCTATTCATTCTGGGTCCACATCAGACTCTAGAAGTCCAGGAAAATCCAGGTAAAGCAAAAGTAAGCACTGACAATTTTATTAGAAACACAGTCTGCGGAATTTTCATAACTTAGTTGTGGCCCGAGGGTAGAATAATTTCAAGTGTTTATGAATGTAAGAACACTTGTACTCTGAAGACAGAGGCACTAGGGAAGCTGAGAGAGAGCAGTGTGCTTTTGATGCTGTTTCCCAAAACTCTTGACCCACACTTATTGTCTAAATCAGAGACGGAGCCCTTACCTCCAACACCAAAAGGCGCAGATTCCAGACAATACCAAGTGTTGTGAGGGTCCTTCCTGAGCTGAAGAGGTTCACAGAGTTAGATGTGCTTCTTGCAGCATCTGTCATTAAGATTGTGAATCCTATGATCCTGCAGCTACTGCCACCGTGGTCCTTCCTCTCCGTAAATATATGGGTGCAAGCTGAGATTTAGTGGAGAATCCTGGGGAAGAGAGACTGAATTCCTCAACCTGATTCTCATTGACCATCAAAATTAGAAATCATTTCTAAGCACTGCAATAGGATATTGGCTCGGGAGGAAGAACATTCAATATCCATAGCTATTCATGAAATGCAAGTCAAAACTACATCTAGATTCCATCTAGCTACCCTCATATCATTATTCATCATATTATTGGCTGTCATCAATAAAACAAACATCGATTTTGATATATTTTAGTCCATAAACTGACTTTTATATCTCCTTTCCTGCAAGGGTCTGTGATATAAGATAAGCTGATAGGCAGGGCTGTTCGAAGAAGACCAACTGCTGCCTAGCCTCTTCTTCCCAGGGGCAGCAATGAACGCTATTCTTGTCCTAAGGGAGATTTGACTGTCTTCATCCCAAGCGGCATGACCTCCCTGAAAATGCTGCCCATGGAAGGTAGATTTAATGAATTCTCCAAGGCATATCCCCCTCGCCAGGCACTAATGCACTTAAACTGGCATTGGGTTGTGAACACCTTCTGCCCTACTCGGATTTTCTCAGGAGCTCCCTGACTAAAGACACTGTCCTGGAAACTGTCATAAGCATAAAGAGACCACTGTGTAGACTCTGTCTGTAACAAAGGTGTCTTACGCTCTCTGTGAGGGCTCCATTTTCTACTTCCTCCTGTGATTCTTATGTGTGGATGTTTACCAATGGCAGGGAGGTAGCCAAGAAATCGGCTGACATCAGGTCTTCCTTCATTGACCTCTAGGCAGCATAAAAACTGGTTTATTGAAACTTCTCTTGTAGTTTCTGTTCTATTGTGTTTCATTTCTCTGCTCTTGTGTATGCATGTACTCATGTGAGTGTGTGCCTGTGCAGCCTGCAACCACAGTCCCATTGGTTACAGAGGATACCTGTTTCAGCCTCACTGCTCTGGATCAGGCCATCCTCCTCCTCACCGGGTTCCTTCCTCATTCTTTACTTTCAGTCTTCAGACACGTGTTTCTCTAGAAAATCCTGGAAAACAGTTCCTGGAGACTCTATGGCTTTTTATTTTCAACTTTAAGAACACTAAATGCAACCATTCATTTGTTGATTACGAAAATGACCGCGAAACTTCAGCAGAAGATATATAAAGTCTGATGACTTTGTCTTTTTAAGACTGGAATCTTCTTCTTGATGATTATTTTTTTCCTTCTGTGATTATCAGATTCTGTCAGTACCATGTCAACTCCATGCCTAATGTTTCTTTCTCCCCAGAATACCACCCACTT
Source organism: Hylomyscus alleni (assembly GCA_019843855.1). Taxonomy (NCBI): domain Eukaryota; kingdom Metazoa; phylum Chordata; class Mammalia; order Rodentia; family Muridae; genus Hylomyscus; species Hylomyscus alleni. Next base: position 19,044 of record JADRCC010162935.1, read on the forward strand.
CGTTGTGTGAAATTTCCTTTTGTATATTTATTGGCTTTTAAAAAATTATATAATATATTTTGATCACATTCTTTCTCTTCCCCCAACTCCTCTCAGATACTTAGACACTTCCCAGTTTCCTACCTATCCAATTTCACGTTTTCTCTCTGCTCTGTTTCCCTATCTCTTTTACACACAAAAACACATACCACCACCACCACCAGGAGGAGCAGCAGCAACAACAACTCCAAATTTAAAGCAACAAACAAAGGAAAACAAAGCAACACACAAAAACGTGGAGTCTGTTTAATGCTGGCATATGACTTCTGAGCACAGAGCTTCCCCTGAAGTATGATTGATATACCCAGGGTGACTTCATTGAAGAAAGGTGATCATTTTTTGTTCTCCCAGCATGGATTAGTTGCAAATGACTTCTTGATTAGGGTTGGAACTTTGTACTTACTTTCCATCTTCTGAGGTTTTTTTTTTTTTTCTGATTTGAACCCGTGCATCTCCTGTGCATGATGTCACAGTCGGTAAGGTCAGAGATTTTTTTTTTTCTGATTTGAACCCGTGCATCTCCTGTGCGTGATATCACAGTCTGTAAGGTCAGAGATTTTTTTTTTTTTTTCCGATTTAAGCCCGTGCATCTCCTGTGCGTGATGTCACAGTCTGTAAGGTCAGAGATTTTTTTTTTTCTGATTTGAACCCGTGCATCTCCTGTGCGTGATGTCACAGTCTGTAAGGTCAGTGAGTGATACTGCCTGCATCAGTCCTGTTGTGCTTTTTTGGAGTCTCCTACCACCTCTGTCTCTCACAACTTTCTATATCTTCTCCTGCCTAGAAAAGCTGTATTGTGATAGTTCTCAGGCCCACTCAGGTTTCCATTTATGAATAATTTACATATTGATTTATAATAATAAATAAATAAATAAATAAATAAATAAATAAATAAATTGGTTTTATCTGACAAACGTGTCCCATACGTCATTTGGACAGATTTCAATTGAAGACCTGCTCCTTTTCTCCTTGAGTCTCCTACTTACCTGCACCTGTATTTGAATAGCATACATAGGTTTTCTTCAGTACAACTATCTACCAATGACTAATCTCTTCTAGGATTTAAATTTTATTGACTTCCTCATAAATTTGCTCCTTTACAGTAATTACTGCCTGAAACTTTTCTCCATTGATCTTGATTATAATTATAAAAATCTAAATGTATTCTGATTTGCCCCAACATCAAAACTTACAACCTCATCCCTTTCAGTCATTGGCACAGTATTTTCAACCTTTAGATTAGTAAAAGAAACATCACAAAATGAATTTCCATCCACTTTCTTCTCCACCAATTGTCTATTCACATTAACTCAATCCATTTTCTTTTTTCTCTTACTAATTTTGTTATTTTGATAAATCCATGCATAAATTTATAGTTTTCTTAGTACCATCACCCCAGCTCTCACCTAACTCCTACTCTTAGGATCCCCCAACAAGTCCATGGCTTTATGTTTTGCTTTTAATTGTGTTGTTGAATATGTATGGCTTTCATAGATTGAGGTGTTTGAATGCTTGGCCATAGGGAGTGGTACCATTAGGAGGTGTGGCCTTGTTGAAGTAGGTGTGGCTTTTTT
>JADRCC010162940.1:0-16408 GCA_019843855.1 Hylomyscus alleni
TTTTTTTTTTCCTTACAAAGGTGTGCACCACCACCACCTGGCTGTACAATAGCATTTTTTAAAGATTTATTTATTTTGTGTGTGAGTCCACTGTAGCTGTCTTCAGACACACCAAAAAGGAGTATCAGATCCCATTAGAGATGGTTGTGAGCCACCATGTGGTTGCTGGGAATTGAACTCAGAATGTATGGGAGAGCGGTCAGTGCCCTTAACTGCTGAGCCATTTCTCCAGCCCCTCCATCATTGTTTTAAAGATTTGTTCTTATTTGTGTGTATATTTGCGTTACTATGTAAGTATAGCCCACATAATTGTGGTGCCCAAAGAGGCCAGAAGAGGGCATCAGATCCTCTGTAAGTGGAATTACAGGCAGTTATAAGCCAACTACCATATGGGCAGTGGGAACCAAAACTTGGTTCTTTGGAAAAGCAGCCAGTATTCTTAACCACTGAACTATCTCTCCAGCTCTTATCATATTTTTAACATGTCCTTGTTGCTACATCTCAAGATTTTTTAATTTCATATATCACATGGATTTTCTTTTGTGAGATCATAATTTTGATGCCCCTTCCGAGAAACCCACACATATACACACACAAAAGACTGTCTCTCACCTATCTATTTCTCCTCTCCCATTCTTCCTATATCTGTATAGAGGAAGACAATCATATTAGATCAGCAGTCAATACTTCCATTTGAATGAATTGCTAAAGCAGTTAGACTGTGACTCTTTCAAGCTGCTGTAGGTGAGATCTTGGTCTAACATCATCCTCTTTCTTGGTTTTATTCCATCACTCACATGAGGCATTTTCCAGCAATGTCCTGAGAGTATGTTGCTGGAGAGAACAGTTTTGAACTTGCATGATTAGGTAGTATGAATGTGGAATCCTAGTTTGCAAAATCACTCTCCTTTTCAGAAATGTGAAGTCACGATCACTAGCTTCTTTTCCTCTTGTAGCTTAGGAGGTTTGACCAATTTGATCCCTATTATTTTTTTAAGATTTATCAGCTTCTAATATCCTGAAATTGAACCATGATGTACCTTAATGGGTTCATTTTCACCCATTGTCCTGGGCATTGATCATTGTATCCTCTTTGGAAACTCACTCCTTAAGCTTTACAAGTATTTTCACACACTATTGTTTTGTATTACTTTGTTTTGTTTTTATCTTCTCTCTCACATTCTCTCCCCCCTTCTTCCCCCAACTCCCTCCTTCCTCCTCTCTTTGTCTTTCTCTCCCTCCCCTCCTCACTCCCTCCTTCCTCCTATCTTTCTCTTTCTCTCCCTCTCCCCCCCACCAGATAGGATTTAAACCTCCGATCCTCTAATGCCCATATTCTTTCCTGTTTTCCACATTTCTCCTTTAGGCCACCTTCTACTTTATTCAACAATTTTTACATTCTGTAAAATTTTCTACTTTGGCCATCTTACTGTTAATTTTTTTTAATCTTATCTATGATACTATAATTCTAAGATTTAAAAACCGATTTTATTTCTCCTCCTTTCCTCCTGTGTTGTCAGGTTTATCAGTAGATATCAGCAACTCTCCCAGCTCATAACCCTCCCCGGCCCACAGCCCTCCCAGATCACCCTCCTGAGGAGCTGGTGCTACATCACTACACCAGCTCCTGCATCATTCTTACACCTGGTCCTAGCTCCTGTCTGATTGTGAATCACTTGTTGAGCTCTGGCCTCTGGCTGACATGTGCCTTGTCACATTTAAAAGTAGGTACTGAACATCTGACCCTAAGTTCTGTGCTCATCATCAGAGCTTGACTGAGCACAGAGGTAGAGACTCTCACATATCAGAACCTTTTCCTTAGGCCTTGTCAGTTTCCTTCTGGGGAAAGGCGAGTGGGTTATGGGGTGACATGTGCTATGACTATGTTGCATTTCTTTTCTAATTAGTACTTTTGGAACCATCCTCAGCTTTACCCGTTATCCCCAAACCCTTCTACCTCAGAGCTTCTAATCAGATTACTCCCTCTGAACAGGTGCAGGAAGCCAGCTGAAGAACTGGGGGCTGGAGAGAAGAAATTTGGGAATGAATCACTTGTGCCCTTTTCTAACCTTTGGAGGCTGAGCCACTTCACTTCCTGAGCTTCGCTGCGCTCTGTGTGTGAGCTGGGCTTGGTGCTTTTTGTCATGTCCACCTACTCACCTCACCCTTAGTGTCCAGCTTTCTCTTTATCCTCCATCAACTCTCATGTCACCTTGGACCAGATAATCATTTGTTGCCTGTGTCTGTCTATGGATCGTTAGATTCGTTTTGTTTTGTTTTTTTTCGTTGTTGTTGTTGATTGGTTGAGTTTTTTGTTTTGTTTTGTTTTAACATCCTTGGGTGTTACTTTCTATATGGTGGTATCAGTCTCCTTCTTGGCCTACCCTCTAAACTATGACAGCCTGAAATGTCTCAGTCACTGCCCATTGTGCCCCCAGTCAAACCAGTTTATTAGTAATATCATTTTACAGTTTAGAAGACAGACATATCTCTTCTATTCTTTGGGATTCATAGCTTTAAAAATGCTTTTAGTTGACTTTTTCTGGGAGGGCAGTGTCAGAGGAGAAGAGAGAAACTTGGAGTTTCTCTTTGAGGAAACACCTAGATGGATTGTCATGTTTCTTCTGTGCTAAATGCTAACATGATCAGCTTCTTGGATCTAACTCATCTTTTTTTTAAGGACCGAGAATTCCTTAAGAACTTGGTTTTTAAAGTAGCTGGTAATTTGTATAATTTCTCAATTCTCAGCAGCTTAACTGCTGAGGTTAGAGATATTTGAATGGTCTTTTCTGTAACACACCTACAGCTCCGAGCTGCACTGTGTCTAGCTCGTGGCTGCACTGTGTGTCACCTCTTCTATCCCCACCATTTTTGAAATTTAGATTTTATCTGCTGGTTTTGCCACTAATGAACTAATTCCCTGTGTACGACTCATTGTCTCCTAAATCCTCCTTTGCAAAACAGTAAAGGTCTGGTCTTGTTTGTTTCTAAGCAGAATAGTAGCACCAATCTGCCAGCCTCCTAACACACCATTCCGTTTTAATCCCTGCCAGCTACTCTGTGAGAGGTAGACATGAGCCCTATTTCACATGCACAGAGCCCAGCGCTCTGGTTGCTAGCCTTAGTCTCCAGGTCAGTGGGGTGTAGCAACCTCCGTTCTGAAGGTTTGGCCCCCTAGGGTCGGCTTGTGATATTCATGAGGAAAAAAGAAAGAAATGATATTTTATATCTGAAACATACAACAAAGCAAGGAAGCTTTAACTCTATAAGAAGACTCTGAACTTTTTTAAGACCAATTTGTGTGGGTTTGACACAGAATCACTATAGAGCTCTAGCCATGTTGAAATTTGCATTTTAATCTCTTGGTGATTTTTCAAGGATTAATTTAAAATGACTCAATTGCTGCATTGCAAATTGAAACAAGCAATAACCACAGGGTTGTTAAAGTGATACAGTGTGCTTTCATGGACAGAGAACATGGGTTTCAAAGACAACCAGACACAGGGCCCCACAAGCCTGGGCCCTCAGGCTTCTTGTCTTCTTAGAACCTCAGCATTCTTATCTAATAAAGGGAAACACAAAGAGCAGAAGTCTTAAATGGTTAAGTTTCAAGGGCAGTCGTGAGTGCCACTAGAACTTTCTTTTTCTCCTCATTCTAGTTTCCTGGAGATTCCTATTCAACCTCCTTGAGGTCTCAGCATGACTGCAAGCTGAGGAACATGATTCCCCATGGCTTGTCCTTTCTAGATGTTAGCTGACATTGTTGGTTGGTACAAATTAATGTCTTCCCTCCCTTCCAATATGTCTTAGTGGCCCCTGTCGTCACTGGTGTGGTGAATAGAGTGTGCAGGTCCCGTGTTTAACATAGAAGAGGTTTCTGCAGACTCATGATTGTCTCTGCTAAAAGACAATCTAAATTTAAGAAAGTAAGCAACTGAAGGACATAATGGCCTTTGGAACATGAAACAACATTATGTTTTCTGACATCAGAGAAAGGTTAGTGTAAGTAAAGAAAGAAGAGCTAGTACTTGTTTAATGCCCTCCAGTTCTGGTGGCTCAGACCAGGCACCATTTGTTATTTCCTAAGCGCTTATCACTAGCCAGTGATGTGGTTGTTAACCCCTTTGAAAAACAGAGGAACAAAGAGTTATAAATTCACTTATTTAGTCACTGAGTGCAAAAACCAGAATTCATACCTGGGTAAGTCTAATCCTATTATGGAGATGCTTGTAGGACCAGGTTTCAGTGCCACCTGTATGTCCCTAGGAGATCATTAGTATAAGCAATGTGATTAATTGTGTGGGTAGTTGGTTAATGCCACTTGTCCTTTAAGGATGGAGGATTAGTATCTGGAACTTGTAGATGCCTGACTACATGCTATTAATGACTGACTGACTGATTGACTAACTGACTGGTTGAATGAATGAATGAATGAATGAATGAATGAATGAATGAATGAATGAACTAACAAAATGCCAATGAGAGAGGAAAAAGAACAGCTCCTTCAGCTGGCTTTTTGGGCCAATTTGTCTACAAGTTGTTAATGAAAAGCAAACGTGGAAAATTAATTCTTTCCACTTTCAGCTCCTTGTTGAAGTTAATTCTCATTATTTCTCCAATTTCTTTGTAAAAATATTTTCTTGCTTTTCACTGCAAAACGATTACTATGTAATTGCTCATCAGGGTTTTCTGTGTCTATCAAGATAACACATGTAGGAGTAAATTTTATGCAGTCAGTAATTAAATGAGCATAAATCTTTATAAATTTTAAACAGGTGACCTGCATTTAAGAAAAAGTCACAGATCATGGACAGATGTGTAGTAATAATTACATTGTAAGCTGACTGCATAAGAGATATTTTGTTTTGTACCCAGGTTTTGAAGTTTACTTTTGATTAATGTATAATCATATAGGCCTTAATTTGAGGATTAAACAAACCTGTCTTAATTATCTGGTCAGTGTCATACCAAGTAGCTAATGATGCGAGGAAAGTGTTTAGCTGGATGGTCATATGCAACATTGCCCAGACTCCACTTTGTCAAAAGATGCACCATTCTGTAGGAAAGATTTATGAAGTCATTGTAGCTTTCACAAATAAACAAAGTTTAGATGGCAGAAGTGGACCTATTATCAAATACTGAGGTTGTTCCTACAAGTTGTTGGATCATTGTTTATTCTAATGGTCTTTTCCTTTACAGACGAGAAAGCTGACCTCGGGTAACTCTGCTTTCTGTTCTCTAATATACTTCTTTCATTTGACGGTTCAAATGAGCTTGTGGATTTTTTTCTTGGGCAGATTATTTTAGAACCTCAAATTTGTAATTCCCCTTTAGGAATCTGGTACCACTAAGGTAACTTAAATATTTTTTAAATCACTTAGAGGCTTAAGCTGTTTCCTATTGTAAAAGTTGGGCCTAGTGACAGAGCACACCTGCACTCTCAGCTACTCAGAATGCTCAGGTGGGAGGAAGCCTGAAGCTTAAGATCTGGGACCAGTTTAGACAGTGTAGCAAGACCCTGTCTCTTATTAAAGAAAAAAGTCACACTGTAAAATATTTGAGCAAGAGTTATTTTAGGACTTGAGACCCATTTACAGAACTAAGCCTCTGAACCAGAAATCAGGCTCTAGAGCGGGTGCAGTGAATCTTTATTCCTGTACCGCAATGGAGTCTCAGAGTCTAATCAAATGACAGACTGGGGCAGACTAACATCTGCTTTGAAGGCTCCAAGGAGTACCCAGCTTAGAGTCGGTTCTTTGGTTTGAGGATTATCTCATTTCCCTATGGTATTGAACCTAAGACGCTTTCTCTCTAAGCCACACGATATCCCCTCCTGGGCCCAGTTCGTTCCAACCCCACCCCTGACCTCCACCTGCTTCATAACCTCAGGCATGGATCACAGTAAGTGTGAAACCCCCAGCCACCTAGGCTGGTGCTAGAACCAACAGAGAACAAGGAAGGAACAGCTCCTGGGAGGTGCTCCTCAGGGGCATGGGGTTTGCCAGGTGTTGCTCCCCTTTGTCTAGACTGAGACCTTCACCAATGTCTTTTTGTACAGATGAGAAATAGAAGCTAAGGGTTCAAGGACATGATGCAGTACTTATCTTCCAAAAATCCACCTTCAATGCTGCACTGTCTGGAGTCCCCCTTGGATCTGAATTCTGGCCAAACTGGCACTTTGATATTCTTGCTGTCCAGCCATACAGGGGATGGGAGAGGTGAACAGTGTATAACAAAGTCCAAGCAAAGGAGTTTCCTCAAGCCTAGAAACACACTGGCGCAAAGAAAAAAACAAAACAAAAAAAACAAACAAACAAACAAAAAAAACCCTAAGACCAGAGTGCAGAGCCCAGGAAACAGTCCTCCAAGCAAGGTCCTCTTTTCCTGGCAGGAGGATTACCTGGTAGTAACTGGCACAGGATGAAGGGGCAGAGCTTCTCTGTGATGGGGCTGCAGTGTCCAGAGTGTCATGCTGAGGAACAGGGAGCTGAAAGCCATGTTCAACAGAAATTGTTAGTTAGAAAGAGGGTTGACATCCAAACAGATAGACACTGAAATGTTTGGACAAACAGAAGGAACCATGGAGGCCACAATGCCAAAGAGCCTTTCTTCCTCCTCTCTCCAAATCTAATTTGTTGTCAAGTCCTCTAGTTAAAAGTGGTTTTGTTTTTTGTTTTGTTTTTAAACATGTATACTTTAAAATTTTCCTTTGAACTGATTCCACATTTGGACTCTTTCCCCCTGGAGTGTGGCAGTGACCAGGTCAGTAGTTAATAGGTCCTCCCATTTGCCTGCCAAAGACTTTGAGAATTTTTTTTTTTTAGTTTTTGTTTTATGTGTGTAGCTGTTTTGCATGTATGTATGTCTGTGCATCACATATGTTCATGGTGTCCACAGAGGCCAGAAGAGGGTGTCAGATCCTCTATAACTGGAGTTACAGAAATTTGTGAGCTGCCATATGGATGCTGGGAATTGAACCCAGGTCCTGTGGAAGAGTAGCTAGTGCTCTTAACTGTCTCTCTAGCCTCAAGGAGCTCTTTTTGAAACTCAAATGTGATCGTCTTCTTTTCTGTGGACCTTTCTCTAGCACTGAGTAACTGGTCACCTATCTGACTCAGCCTGAGTTTCTGTCAGGTGCCTTTTTCTTCCTAATATACTGTACTGCCTCTGCTAGACCTGTGCCACTCTCCTGTGTCCTGCATACCAGAGCCAAAGGACAAGTAGTCTTCAACCACTTGTTTCCACCACATATGAATTTATTCTTTCAACAAACTGCTAGATGCTGGGCTTTGTAATTTATCTAGTGGAAAACATACTTAAATCTGAGTTACTATAAGACAGGGACAAATTGCCATGGAAACACAAAGGAGCATTTGGCAGAGGAGTCCAGGAACCCTTCCAGGAGGAGGTGACACAGGGCTGATCTCCTCAAATAAATGAACATGTTTAGAACAGAGAAGAGTATTCTGAGGGGAAGTAAAGGCCTGGTGGGTGGGAACTGACAGGACAAGTCTGAGAAGTTGAGCTTTACCATGGATCTTCAGCTATTGGGCACTTAACAGCAACAGGGAGATCCCTGTCTCCAAGGGGCTTCCTCTGAGCCCAAGCTTGGCGGAAACTAAGAGTGAGCCAGGACCCCCTCTGCCCTGCAATTGCTCCCCTGTCCAAGAAGTTCCTGGGTTGGGGCCGTTGGCACTCCCTCCCACTCTGGCGGGTGGCATCCCAGAAGGAAAGAGGCAGGGGAGGAAGCAGATAAGAAAGACAGCTTCTGTTTAGACACAAATATCTTGGTGATCAGCACAGATGGGATGAGAAATACCAAAAAAAGTACATGACAGTTTAGAAAGAATTTGGCTAAATGTTACATATTTTTAACATACCTGTGTAGAGTTTTGGACCAAGCACCTGAGTTCCTCCAATCTCAACTGGGAATGGGGGCCTGCCTCAGTTGAGTGGTGTTTAATTTCAAAAACACACCCTTCCCCATCCACAAAAGTATTCTTGTGATTTTTTTTTTTCCTCCCACCAAAATAAGGCACAGGGTTTGTCTCTGACGCTGCGTCTCCCTATTTGGACGGCAAGCTGTGTAACATATTTCTCCTCAGCGTGAAGCTTCTTGGCAGACTCTCAAGGCCACGTTTTGGTGGCTTCAGAGTTATCTTTGGATCTGTCAAAAGTGCTAATGGGCTTTCTGGCCTTCTTTAAGCTCCTCATTTCTATTTTCTTGTTACTTCTATCCTCTTCTAAAAGAAAAATTCATATAATTCATCAGCATTTAAGCTCTCTGAAACGCTCAGCTGAGGGCCTTGTATTTTTGTTTGTGAGAACTGCTCTGCCGTGTCACTGTCTCGGGAACAAACCCCACCCTGACATCATTAACTCAGCGCTCCTCAGTCCACTGGGCAGAGAAATGCTTCTTGGCCGGTTTCATCCGACTTTAGTGCTCATTTAATTTTTTTCATGGAGTTTGTTAGGAGGCAAACTGGTATAGCCATTAACAGATAACTTTTAGATTCAAGAGACCTGCTCTTGGCTCTGCCGTTTCTAACTGGGTGATCTTTAAAAACAACTAAGGCTTTGTAAGCTTTCATTTCTCCATTGAGACATGATAATGCCTACCTAAAGGTTATTAGGAGGAATAGAAAGAACATAGGTAAAGCATACGTGGCCTGGCATGTAAGGATTTCTCTATAAATAGGGCAACAATTCCCTAAGGGGCAAGAGAGTTCCCCCTTCTTTGCACATATATTTCCTCTTATTTTCCCCTACACTCAATATTTTTGAATATGATATTTTAACTTTAAGGTATTATATATGTAAACCCCAGACTGAATCTTCTGCTATTCGCTTATCATGTGACCCTTGTTATATTACATCACTTTTCTGTGCTTCTGTTTTACAACTTTAAATAGAGAAAATGACATCTAGTACAAAGAATGGTTTTAGGGTTAAAGCATGATGCCTATGTAAAGCCTCATCATGGTAGATAATGAATGAGCAATATCTAGGAGGGACAGTGTAGGGGAGTGGTTAGTGTAGGGGAGTAAAGCTATCAATCCACTTGCTCTTTATTTGTAACATTTGGTGGTTAGCCTAATACTCTGCTCTAACAGTAATAAATCATGAGATAAGTACTCATTCTTATCCTTAACCATAATATTGTGGAAAAGCACTTTATGGTATTTTGCATATAAAATCTACTGGTTTACTTAAATTATGGGTTGTAGATCTTTAATCATGATAAACTGCTACTCATGGCAAGAGCTTACCTTCCCTCCCTTCATGTCCTGAGAGTTGCTTTGTACAGCATCGAAACCCTGTAACATTAAAGAAATTAGCATATTTGTGTGTATTATTAATGTCAGGTGGATATAGAAAGGGTTATAGAAATGAAATGTTTTCTGTTTCTCTGCTGAAATCTGAAGAGTTCTAATCCATAATGCTTATTAGAGGAATGAACCCCAGGATACAGGGGAAAAACAAAAGCTATTTAAAATACTTTATTGCCACAACTTGCTGCTGGTTATCTACATCTCCCCTTTAAGTGAAGTGTTTGGGAGTTATAAGTCTTTGAAATTGCTTTCATTCTAGCAGAGCCAGTTTGGAGAGTGTTTGCTATGGTTCAAACAGTAAGGATAAGGCAGGCAACGCCCACCTTTGTGCTAGGATCTCCTGGGTAGTGCCTGAAGCTTGGACACTTTCTTTTGCTAGGATACATGTTACCATATATTGGAAAAGTTCTAGGACCTGGGGTCCAAAGACAAGAGCAGAGTCCTGTCTTCACTGCTTATTAGACCATTTGATCTCAGAGAATCTCCCTCACCCTTGGTCTGTCTCATCGTTTTTTGAGATTGTAGAGTTCCTGTGCTTCTCATCCTTTGGAATGACATGAAAAGCAAACACAGTGCTCTATGTACGACGACCTCAAGTTGTAACCCATAATCACCACACAAAGATACAGTTGCTTGGACTGCTCATCTCCAGGGCCTCTTTGAACTTTGCATTTCATGATTTCATACATGAGTGAAGCTGGGGCTTCCAAGTAGAAAGAGTGGGAGAGGAAGAAGAGCACATGCCTTCTGATTATTTGCTTTCTCCTGCTTTTATGAGATACTATTCGTAATAAGAACAAACAAAATAAGCCACAAGCCTTGCTTTCTTCTTTTTCCTAGAGAAATCTGACAGAATATTTTGTGGCTGTGGATGTGAACAACATGTTGCATCTGTACGCCAGCATGCTGTATGAGCGCCGGATCCTCCTCATCTGCAGCAAGCTCAGTACCGTGAGTAGACCGTCTTGAGACGGCTTTGCAGTCATCTAATTTTAATTGAAGGATGTATCGGCAAGATTAAAGAAAATTTTAGGAAAATGAATCAGCCACATTCCCCTCATATGGTAATACATCATCGTCATTAATTATTCATGTCCCTTTACAGTGTCAAACCCCATTTCATTTATTCTTACAGTATCATGATCAATTATAAATAGTTTTGTGCCGATCTATCTCCACATAAGCTTATTTTTGTCATTTCTTTAAAATGCCAGCACTATATGCCATTGCGGTAATACAGTTATGACTTACTAAAGTCTTCTTCTCGTGGTGGCCATTTAGGTTGTTAATAGGTAAATCCTCTAGTAGATGATACTGCAGCAAACATCTTTGAGCTCCCTTTTATTGGAACAGCCCACACGTATATGGGGTCTTTGTAAATAATAAATATGTTAAACAGTGGGGCCTCTGGTCAAAGACTTTGATAAGCACCAAGAATTGGGGGCTGCCAGAAAGTTTCCCCAGAAGGCTGAGCTTGTGAACAGTGAATGTTGTCATCTGTATACAAGTAAACCACTCACTCTCACTACAGCGTTTACTAGGATTATCTGTGTCTTCGTATGTATTGTCTGTGTGCTTGTGCTACCTTTTAATCTTGTAATAAGAATAGGTATAAAATGATATATTAAGTTGTAACTTTAATATCTTTGATTAGAGATAACTATTTTCCATTAGTTTATTTTCTCTGTATATTTCGTTAATGTCTTTTCCCATTTATCTTAGAGGGAGTTTGATGGCTTGTTCTTTTTTATGGGTTTTGAAAAAATTGGGTGTATGGTGTGTGTGTGTGTGTGTGTGTGTGAGAGAGAGAGAGAGAGAGAGAGAGAGAGAGAGAGAGAGAGAGAGAGAGAGAGAGAGAGAGAGAGATTTGCATGTTTGGAAGTAAATGTGTATACATGGCCATGCATTTGTGTGCATGTAGAGTCCCAAGTATAATGCAAGGTGGCTTTCTCTACTTTATATTTTGAGGCCAGGTCTCTCATTGAACCTGGCACTTGAGGTTTCAGACATCTTGTTTAGCCAGGAATTCCCTGTCTCATCTTACTACCTACTAAGATTACTAGCAAGCCACCACCCCATCCAGCTTTTTTATGTGAGATCAGGAGATCTAAACTCTAATCCTCACATTTAACATGGCTAGTGCTTTACCCACTGAGCCATCTCTGAATCCCTGCTTTTGTCTGTTTGAGATAGGATTTTTGCTTTATAATCCAGACTTACCTTGATCTCACTATATAGTCCAAACTGACCCCAAAGGCTTGGCTGGCAGTCCGACTTCAGCTTGGGATTCAAGTGTGAGCCACCAGACCCAGACTAGTTTTTTTTTTTCTGTTAGAGTGAGTTCATATATTGTATTAATAATAACTTTTGTTGTATGTTTAACATAATTTTTCTTATTTACATTTTAATTTTTTTACTTGATAAGTATGGTTAATAATCTTATGAAAGTTCTTAGGCAAATATTCTAGAAGGTTAAAATCACTTTATAGTAAATACTGATATTATTTCATCTAGTTACTGGTAGTAATTTAGTGAAACTGCTTTATTACATTTATCTATCCACTTACTCAACTTGTTAGCATGTGTGTGTTCACATAAACCTGTGTTTAGAGGCCAGAGAACATCCTTGTGTCTCTTTCTCTGTGCATCTTTAAAAAAAAAAAGATTTATTTATTTGTATTTATATGAATACACTGTAGCTGTCTTCAGACAAACCAGAAGAGGGCATCGGATCCCATTACAGATGGTTGTGAGCCACCATGTGGTTGCTGGGAATTGAACTCAGGATCTCTGGAAGAGCAGTCAGTATTCTTAACCACTGAGCCATCTCTCCAGCCACCACCACCCCTTTTTTTGAGACAGAATTTTTTTTCAAACCCAGAATCACAGAGTGATTCTAAAATTAATTTAGAAAAGCCAAAAGAGCCAAAATCATACTTGAAGAAAATGAATGGATTGTGTTAGCTTTAGCTTGCTTTAGTAAAACTTTCTATAAAGCTGTATTCACTGGTCTGCTGTGCTGGTGGTTACACTGGGAATGTAGGCAGGCTAATGGCACAGAATAGAGGCCCAGGAACAGCCCACAAGAATTTAAGGGCTTTATAAATGACAAAGGAGGCACTGAACCGTCTGTCAAAACCAGGCAGACATTTCAGCAATAGCTGTCCACCTGTGGAAGGAAAAGAAGAGTGTTTTACTCATACAAAACTAAATTTCAAATGAATTAATCTTTAAATATGAACAAACCCACCATACTGAAAAAGCCATCAATGAGGTGCACCCTAGCCCATTTTTAATCTTCAACTGGATTAGGGTCTAATGGTCTCCTCTCAGAATATCAAGTCCTGAATACTATGTTGGACAACATGTGGCCTTCTTTGCAACTGGACTCTGACCTTCTCATTTACAGAAGATAAACCAATGGCTAAGACTGACTTCCAACGATGCTTTGGGTACAAGAGTGACAGTAGGACACACTGGGTCTTGTTACTATTTGATTGTTAATCCCTGAGTTAGGTGGCAGGTTTAGGTGGGTTCAGTTTTCTTACTTAAAATTTATTGTATGATGTACTTAATTTTATATGTGGTTCTATTTCAGGAACTTTTATCAGAAAAATAAGATGCCAAGCCCAAGAGATAGAGACAAAGTAGTTCCTGTACAAAGGTTAAAGAATCAATTATGTGGAGCTTGTAAAGTAAATTGTGGGCTGGTGAGATGGCTCAGCAGTTAAGAGCACTGACTGTTCTTCCAGAGATCCTGAGTTCAATTCCTAGCATCCACATGGTGACTCACAACTATCTGTAATGGGATCTGATCCCCTCTTCTGATGTGTCTGAAGACAGCTATGGTGTACTCATGTACATTAAATAAATAAATCCTTAAAAAAAAATCAATGATGCCTAAGATTTTACAGCTCTGGAAATGAGAAGATAGTAAAGCAGTGTCTCAAACTGCCAACCCATCTAATAGAACTCAGAAGAGAGTCCTACTATCTCATCACACCTGTCAACATCTGGTATCTGCAGTCTGTACTGTACCTATCCTTGTGGGTGAACTGTCCTCTATAACCAGTCACTCTGAGTGTCCATGGACTTTGTCTCTTAGTGTCTTTCAATAGTCAACATCAAACAAAAATTCCTGATTTCCTGAAGCTTGCATTTGAGTAAAGGAGACCCTAAATCAGAGCATACACTACCTGAGGAGTACCCAGGAATGGAGAGCAGAGGAGACAGTGGAGAGGAGTGGGGAAAGGGATCAGGATTTTCTCTGGCATAAGAAACGCCTTGTTGAGAAGGTTCTTCTTAGTGCCCTCATTCTGCCTCTATGCCACCTCGAGGAAGTGCTCCAGCAGAGAAGCAAGAGCTTAGTTCTACCCAGTCTTTGTCTCTTCTCTGTTGATGCTTTCCAAAGTGCACACCAACATGATACAGAGACTCCTAAACCTTAATGACAAAACATGGGCAGGGAGGTGGCTCCAAAGGTAAAGGCACTTGCTGCCAAGACTGATAACCTAAGGTCGTTCTTCAACACCCATGTGGTGGTGGTGGAAGGCAAGAATTTACTACTGCAAGTTGTCCTCCAACCTCACATACACATATGCATGCATACACACACATATAAATGAATGTAACTTTCAAACAAAAAAAAGACAACTTTTTTTGTTGACTCAACTTCCTGTGAGTCATAGCCACTTCATCCCACTTATATTCTTCCCTTTAGAACAAAATTCCTCAAAAATTATGTTTCCTATCTAGTCTCTCTGCTCTTGTTCGCTCACCATTTTCCTGGAGTAGCTTTTGGGTGAGCAATTGACCTCATGTTAGTAAAATTAAAATGAGTTAATACTTGCAAAATCTTAGGACATAGTCTGCCATGTAGTACGTATACATGTTCATAAAAATCAATAAATGCTTTAATGAGAGGTCAGATTTTAATATTTTAAATCAAAAAACAAAAAATGGTTATTTAGAAATAAGATTAATTCTGTGTTATGTGATTGAGTTAAGGGTAAGGAGAATAATTAAGCAGAATCATTACTACGGTTTCAAACATGTATTATTTTTACTTTTTTGTGGGTAGGGTTGTGAGGTTTTGCTTGTTTACAGATGGTTGGCTGCAGCCGAGGTCTGGGTTCTGTGACTGGTGCTCAAACTACCCACTTCTTGGGAGATGAGATTCTGCTCCCAGCCAGAAGGCACACAGTAGCATCCAGATTCTCTTCTGTATGTGGAGCCTCTGAGGTTGAAGGAGCTGAGCAGACAGGAGTTGGGTTCAAGCCTTTGGTTCTCTCCAGATTCAGGATTTGAATGAAGGTCTTACCATTGTTGCCTCTGACTTCTTCCAGCACAGCTTTTACTTACTCACAGAGGAGGCAGATATGAAGTCTGTTTCTGCCTGAGGTGTTCTGAGGACCCTCACGGAACAGCCTGATGTGACTATATTACCTCAACAAACTATGGTCTGTAGTTTGCCTGATAAGATACAGCTTAATGCTCTTCACAGCTGTTGAGGATCTGAAAGATAAAGGTTACTGTGCACTCCAGAGTGCAACTTCTGTAATATAGACTGTCTGAAGACAAACCTAGCACTGCTTAGTTCAGAGTCAGATAATGTGTATCCCAGGGTGTCCTGGTCAATAATGTTGTGATATTCTGTTTAAGACAAATGTAAGTTTTTGTTCTCTTTGCTCAGTTAATGTTTATTGATTGTTTTCCTTTATAAATGATAAATAGGGAAGGCTTGGCTAAATCTTGTTCTCTGATTTCTTGGAACACAAGAATCCTATTTTCCTCCCATATTTTCACATCCAAGTTTAACTCATTGCTTTTTAGAAATACTGTGGGCAGCTTGTATATCAAAGATAGGAACATCTTAGAAATAATACCTTGTAATACCATGATTACTCCACGTATTTAGAATTATTTCTATTTTATAGAGACGCTGTTCATTTGGAAAGGTGAACGAAAATCTTGCTTGAAGTCAATGTGATAGAAAGAAAGAGACAGAGCCACAAAATAGATCATGATGTTCTGTGTCGAAAGAATTTTCTAGAAAGAAATAGTCAGAAACTATGGATAGAAGGGAATCTCAGCCCCTTCAGAATTCTTATTTTGCCACCAGTTTCTATTATTTTGGACCGTTTTGTGTGGGAAACACTACTAGAACAGATAATAGAATCGGTTGCTAAGTGCATCCACCCCACAAAGAAAATTAGAAAACTCTTATAAAAAGCCAAAATTATAAGAGCTGGTGGATAAGGTAACTGGATGAGCTGGTTGTGCTGATCTAGATGAAGAGTTAGCCAGGCTACATAGCAATTAGAGGTTTTGTGTAGCTCCAAGACTACCAGAGAAGGTCACAGATGGCATCTCCAGAATAAATGTCTACATCACCTTCATGTAGACCCACACTCAGTATTTTGTAAGGCAAACCCTTACCACTTTCTTAAGATTCTTTTACATTAACCTTTCTGAGCTGTATACTCAGTGTATGAAGTGCTATGTAACATACATTCTTGTGCATACTCATATGTCCACAGGCATATTTGCATGTGCATATGTCTATGGCATCTGTGATTATCGTATACTCATTAGTTTTTGTAGCAACCCCAGGAGCAACTTAGTTTTATTACCTTTCTGCACATAAAAAAAAACTACTAACAACCAAAAAGTTGAAATAGCTTGTCTAAGATGAGCTGAAGAGATAAAATTAAAAACCACTTCTTTTGGGAACAGGCCTTTCTGGCTACATCATACTGCCTCCTTGGTAACTCTCCACTTGTCATGAGTTCCTCATGGCATTTGTGCACCCAGAAACATTCTTGGCTTGATTCTACTGACCATGGATCTGAGTACCTACTGTTGCCTTCACATGCACACAGCTAAGCTCTTCACTTCAGAATTCATAAGCAACACCCCTACCCCCACTACCACCATGTGCCCAGCTCAAATCTGGGCACAAGAGATGCACACCTCCGTCTCTTGGCCAGTGCCCCTTCCTCTACCATTGTCAGTGCTTTGTTAGACTCCATGTCTGCCCAGTCTCCTCAGCTACCTTCATCAGAGCCTTGGGGACT
>JADRCC010162950.1:0-14235 GCA_019843855.1 Hylomyscus alleni
TGGAACAGGAAGCAGATGCCAAGTTTATTTTAAAAATGTTCTTGGTCTATCTAAAACTAGAGGGTATGAGGAATCCTCTGAGGGTAACATTCTCACATTCTCACAATATAACGAGTCTTAGTCTCCTCCAAACCAAGCCCAGGGTTTTAATCTGTGCTCCTTAGGGTTTTTGTTTTTGTTTTTGTGTTTTTCTCCAATTTGACGGAAACTAGAGACTCCTGGGAATGAGCCTCAACTGAGAAACTGCATCTATCAGATTGGCCCGTGGGCATGTCTGTGAAGCATTTTCCTGATTAATGACTAATGTAGGCAGTGCCAGCCCTGGGCAGATGAACCTGGACTGAATAAGAAAGCAGATTGATGAAGCCAGTAAGCACTATTCCTCCATGGTCTCTGTTTCAGTTCCTGCTTTCAGTTTCCTGCCTTGAGTCTCATCCCCGACTCCCCTCAGTAATGGAATGTTACCTTAATATGTGAAGTAGAACAAACCCTCTCCTTCCTAAGTTTATTTCAGTTGATGGGTTTTTTTATTTTGTTTTGTTTTGTTTTGTTTTTACAGCAGTAGAAAGCAACTTAGAACTTATCCCATACTCCTGTGACTTACTAGGAGTATATCTAAATGTAAAATTCTGAGGTCACCTACAAGAAGGGATTTAGCCAGTTTTCACGCCATGGGAAAGGGAATCTGAAGATAGGTGGATCGCCATACATAAGCTTGACTGCTCCATGCAGTGGGTATTGTATCTCTGGGAGCAGAGACTACCCAGCTGACCTAGAACTGATTGTTTGTTTAGAACTTGAGAAGAGAAAAGCAGCTACAACAGTTTGTACTCAGTGAACCATACAGACATTTTAGGATGGGAACGAAGCAGCTAAATTTTAGGTGGTTTGTTTTATTGGCAGAATGATAGAGTTTCACAGACAGGAGAGAGCTTATTTCCGAGACAGGAAAAGGTTAAGTGTCTGTCAAGGAAGATTAAAAACTCAGATCAGAAAGATCCATTTGATAGCTAGTGACCAAATACCCTTGGAGATGACACAGAGCAGCTCTCCTTCTGAGGGACAGGCTTTCAGTGCTGGGCACAGGACATTTGTCCTGGCATCCAGTCCCTTCCCTGCCATCGTTATTACTGTTAGTTCCTAGTGGGACTGTGTTCCTGCTCCCAATTAACCAAAAGGCAAGACGGAAAAAAATTAGTTGAGTTTAAAACTAAAAAAGGAGAGAGGAAATATATCTTGAAAGTTTCATTAATTGCAAAATGATGCTAATGGAACATTCAATAAAAATACTTCTCAGAACCAACAGTTATTCTCAGAAAGAGGCCATTAAAGCCTGAGTTCTTGAAAACTGAGGAAATCCTGGGAACAAAACCCAAATGCCTGGGAATTGGGTTTCAGAAGACGTTTTGAGTTGGTGCTGCTTAGTAATTTGCAAAATAGTCTGGAATCACTGAGCATTCTAAAAGTCTATGCCGCTGAAGTGGGACAGTAAGCTCAGTCTCCCGTGGGCCACACATTCAACTGGTCTGTTATTAAACCTTTTAGTGCCATTCATTAGCCATTTTTTGGAAATCGTTGGCCTAGGTTTTTGACAGTCATAATATAGCTTTGGACAAGGATCCGGCATCCTTCATAGACATAGCTAGCATGTTATGGGAGAGCCATGATGCTACTGTTTCAAGGAAGTAAGGCTTTGTAAAGGCATTTGAAACGATATTTAGACATACATTTAAAGCCAACCTTGAACATAAGATTTCTGTCCCATTGAGATGGTTTAAAAATTGGACTTCCACTCAGCAGGTAAAAAAAGAAAAATAAATGAAATCAACTTTCATTACTTAAACTGAGAGCTAAAGTTAGTATGTGAACAGAAAGCCTATTGCCTATGAATAAGTATTTTTGAAAATGTGCAGAAATCCCATTAAGAGTAAATGTTGATCCTTTGGTAAATGAAAGAAGGAATTACTAGTTGCAACTCATGCATTGAAAAAATCTGAAAAATCAAAGGGTGGGCTGCAGTTTAGCTTCCCTTAATCATATAGGTCAGTAGCTTCAGGTAACAGATCCATCCAAGACGAGTGCCTGGGTCAGGTAGTCCCAGGGTCTGTCTAGTCAGCCATGGTCTCTACCTGATCGACATGAGGCTCGCCTTCCCTTACAGGGCTGTAGGCTACTGTCAAATAGAGTGCCTACGGGTCTGATGATTCTGGTTATTACTGTGGGCTAATTACAGGCAATTTTACTGTACCACGTTACTATTAGTATGTGCTTTTGAAGGATAAAATAGCTAGTGGAAATTACTCATGGACTATTAGACAACAATATAATGGTAACAAAAATATCAATAATAATTAAACCATCAACAGCCAAACCAATTATCAGTCTACACTGTACACGTCATTTCTTCTGTGTTCTGAACATGTTCTAATTAACTCTTTTCCTATGTGGAGCTATACTAAAATCATGACTACTGGCATTTCTAACGTATTTTAAAATTGTGCGAAAATGTAACCTACCGTTTACATTGTAAGCATTTTTAGGTAATCAGTGGCAGTCAGTGTTGTGCAATCCAGTTTCAAACTGTGTTTTAATCTGCTCCTAGGATCTTTCAGGACCTTTTAGATGACCCAGCACAGAGTTCCTGTTCCTTCTGTCTCTGCCTCTCGCTGCTGACAGCTCCAATGCTGTCTCTGTGAATTTGACTAGTTCAAGCAACCCATGGAAGCAAAGTCACACTTGTGAATGTCTTCAAGGTTCATCCATGTTGTGCCATGTGTCAGAATTTCCCTTCATAACCTTTGTTTGTTAGTTTTCATTTTGTTTTGCTGTTGTTGTTTGGGATAATAAATGATAAATTTATTTGAAAATAATTAATAAATAAATTTTATCATTTATTAATTTTAAAATTATTTTTATTTTTTTACAGTCCAGTCATTGCTCCCCTCCTGTTCCACCACCCCAGCTCCTCATCCCATCCCTCTTCCCCTCTGTCTCCAAGGTTGGATGTTCCCCAACCTTGCCAGGCCTCCCCACTTCCTGGGGCCTCAAGTCTCTCAAGGGTTAGGCACATGTCTTCTCCCGCTGAGGCCAGACCACACAGGTCTCTGCTGTACATGTGTCTGAGGCCTGGCTGGTTGATGGCTCAGTGTCAGAGATCTCAGGGGTCTGGATTAGTTGAGACTGCTGGTCTTCTTATGGGGTCACCCTCCTCCTCAGCTTCTTCCAGCCTTTCTCTAATTCAACTACAGGGGTCCCCAACTTCAGTCCAATGGTTGGGTGGAAATACCTGCTTCTGTCTCAGTCATCTGCTTGTTGGGCCTCTCAGAGGACAGCCATGCTGGGATCCTCTCTGTAAGCACACCATAGCATCAGTTATAGTGTCAGGCCTCAGAGCCTTTCCTTGAGGTGGATCCAGGTAGGGCTGCTCACTAGACCGTCTTTCCTCCAGTCTCTTCCCCACTTTTGTCCCTGCAGTTCTTTTAGACAGGAAGAATTCTGGGTCAGAGTTTTTGACTGTGGGTTGGCAACCCCATCCCTCCATTTGGTATCCTGTCTTTCTACTGGAGGTGGATTCTACACGTTCCCTCTCCCTACTACTGTTGGGCATTTCTTCTAAGGTCCCTCCTTTTGAGTTCTGAGAGTCTCTGGTACGTTCTAGAGGGTTCCCCACACACACACCCTACCCCTCTGAGGTTGAATATTTCCATTCATTCTGCTGGCCCTTGGGGATTCACTCCTGCCTCCATCCCCCGTACCTGATTCTGTTCCCCCTTTCCCCTCCCTCTTCCTTCTCCCATCCAGATTCCTCCCTCCCTCTGCCTCCTGTGATTATTTTCTTCTCCCTTCCAAGTGGAATTGAAACATCCTTAATTTGGCATTTCTACTTGTTAATGTTCTTGAGTTCTGTGGATTATATCCTAGGCCTTCTGTACCTTTTTGGCCAATATCCACTTATTAGTGAGCACATACCATTCATGTCCTTTTGGGTCTGAGTTACCTCATTCAGGATGATATTTTCTAGTTCCATCCATTTTTGGGCAAAACTCTTGATGTCCTCATTCTTAATAGCAGAATAGTATTCCATTGTATAAATGAACCACATTTTCTTTATCCTTTCTTCATTTGTGGGACATCTAGGTTGTTTCCAGCTTCTTGATATTACAAATAAGACTGTTATGAACATAGTGGAGCATGTGTCCTTGTGGTGTAATAGGGCATTGCTTGGGTATATGCCCAGGGGTGGTATAGCTGGGTCCTCTGATAGTACCATGTCCAATTTTCTGAGAACCTCCAGATTGATTTGCAGAGTAGTTGTACCAGCTTGCAACCCCACCAGCAATGGAGGAGTGTTCCTCTTTCTCCATATCCTTCCAGCATGTTCTATCTCTTTAGTTTTTTGATCTTAGCCATTCTGATTGGTGTAATGTGCAATCTCAAGGTCGTTTTGATTTGCATTTCCCTGATGACTAAGGACTTTGAACATTTTTTTAAGTGCTTCTTGGCCATTTGTTGTGAATTCTCTGTTTAGCCCTGTACCCCATTTTTAAAAATTGGGTTGTTTAATTGGGTTGGTTGTGTTTTATGGAGGTTAACTTATTGAATTCTTTATATATTTTGGACATTAGCCCTCTATCAGCTGTAGGGTCAGAGAACTTTTTCTCCCAATCTATGGGTTGCCTATTTGTCCTATTGACTGTATTGTTTGCCTTACAGAAGCTTTTCAGTTTCATGAGGTCCTATTTAACAATTCTTGATCTTATAACCCCACCCCCACCCTATGCCAATGAGTTCAATGGGCTCTTTCTCGCCTTCTCTTCTATTAGATTCAGTGTATCTGGCTTTATGTTGAGGTCCTTGGTCCACTTAGACTTGAGCTTTGTACAAGGTGACTGTTGCTGCCCGCAGCAACATGACAAAAAGGTAAGTGAATCCTCTGGGCAGAGGATTCAAAATATAGCTAGCCATTATTAAATCTATAATATAACCTACTGAAATCTAACCCCAATACCTCATACATTACCTGAACAAACGAACAGGTGCAAAATTAGGCCATTGGCCAGCACATCTTTAATGAAACAGCAAGCAAGAGCGAGAGCTCTCCAGGTACAAGGGTTTTTATAGATTGGGCAAGCCCCTCCCACAAGTCTGTGATCAACAGCTAATCAGGAGTCTCTGGAGTCTGTTGGGATGGGACATCAGGCAGGAAAGGTGAGCAGCATGCTTCAGGCCACGTAGGGCTGCTAGCAGAAGAAGGGGGAGGTCACAGGTGACAAACATGGATCTATTTTCATTTTTTTAACATACAAACTGCCAGTTGGACCAACACCATTTATTGAAGATGCTTTCTTTTTTTCCATTGGCTTCGTGGTCAAAGATCAAGTATCCATAAGTGTGTGGGTTATTTCTGGGTCTTGAGTTCTGTTCTGTTGATCAAATTATCTCTCTCTGTACCAATACCAATCACTAAAAAAATATTTATTCCTCTGTAGTACAGGTTGAGGTCAGGGATGGTGATTTTCTCAGAAGTTCTTTCATTGTTAAGAATTGTTTTGTCTATCCTGGGTTTTTTGTTTTTCCTTATGAAATTGAGAATTGCTCTTCCCATGTCTATGAAGAATTGTGTTGTAATTTTGATAGTGATTGCATTGAATTTGTAGATTTCTTTTGGTAGGATGTCCATTTTACTATGCTAATCATTCCAATCCCCAAGCATGGAAGATTTCTCCATTTTCTGTGGTCTTCTTTGATTTCTTTCTTCATATACTGAAGTTCTTGTCATACAGATCTTTCACTAATTCGGTTAAAGTTACCCCTACATTATTTGTGACTATTGTGAAGGGTGTTGTTTTCCTATTTTCTTTCTCAGCACATTTATCATATGTATAAAGAAAGGCAACTGATTTGTTTGAGTTAATTTTATATCCAGCCACTTTCCTCTAGAACCTCTCCAGGTACCAACTTCTGTATTAGTCAGGGTTCTCTAGAGTCACAGAACTTATGGTAGTCTCTATATGGTTAAGGGATTTGTTGATAACTTACAGTCTGTAGTCCAACTCCCAACAATGTTCAGCAGCAGCTGTGAATGGAAGTCCAAGGATCTAGCAGTTGCTCAGTCCCACAAGGCAAGCAGGCAAGAAGAGAGAGAGAGAGCCTTCCTTCTTCCAATGTCTTTATATAGGTCTCCAGCAAAAGGTGTGGCCCAGATTAAAGGTGTGTGCCACCACACCTTTAATTCCAGATGACCTTGA
Organism: Hylomyscus alleni; assembly: GCA_019843855.1. NCBI lineage: Eukaryota > Metazoa > Chordata > Mammalia > Rodentia > Muridae > Hylomyscus > Hylomyscus alleni. Next base: position 6,249 of record JADRCC010162950.1, read on the forward strand.
ACTTGGAGATCTGCCTTAATCTTCTGGAATTTATAGCCACTATGCCTCAAGATCTCCATGCCAAGATCCAGGTCAGCAACTTGTATCTCTCAGCCTCTAGATTAGGATCACAGGTGACCCTTCCAGTTCTGGATTATAGTTAATTTCAGATATAGTCAAGTTGACAACCAGGAATAGCCACTACATTTATTGAGTATTTTTGAATTGATATTCATAAGTAAAATTTGTCTGAAATTTTCTTTCTTTGTTGATCTTTGTGTGGTTTAGGAATCAGACTAACTGTGGCTTCATAGAATCCATTAAGTAGTGTTCCTTCTGTTTCTATTTTATAGAATAGTTTGAGGAGTATTGGTATTCGCTCTTTGAAGGTCTGGCGGAGTCCCATGATTCTGTTGAAGACATTTTATGGTCCTTTGAGCTGGGAATCTGTGCTGTCTTCTACTCCTATTGTTCTCAGGTTTGGTCTTCTCATTGTGTCCTGGACTTCTTGGATTTTGGGAGTTTAAGAGCTATTTATCCTTGTATTTCCTTTGACCATTTTGTCAATATCATCTATGGTGTCTTTTATACCTGAGATTCTTTCTTCTATCTCTTGTATTCTGTTGGTGATGTTTGTAGCTCCTGATCTTTTTCCTAAGTTTTCCATTTACAGAGTTGCCTCCATTTGTGATTTCTTTGTTGTTTTTACATCTGTTTTTAGGTCTTGGACTGCTTTGTTCAATTCCTTTACCTGTTTGATTGTGTATTTCCGGTATTTGTTTCCTCTTTAAGGACTTCCACATATTTACCTGTGTTTTCCTGTATTTCTTTCAGTGAGTCATTTATATCCTCCTTAAAGGGCTCTATTATCTTCATGAGATAAGATTTTAGGTCAGCATCATTGTTTTCAGGTGTATCGAGGTATCCAAGTCTTGCTGTGATGGGAGAACTGGGTTCTGATGGTGCCAAAGGAAACTGGCTTCTGTTGTTTATGGTCTTCTGCTTGCCTCTTGCCATCTGGTTCTCTCTAGTGTTAACTGGCCTCGGTTTCTCTGTCTGGAGCCTGCTGCCTATGTTCCTGGGTTGCTGCAGGTCTCCTGGGAGACCTGTGTCCCTGGCTGCAGCAGGTCTCCTGAGAGGAATTCAGAGTGTGGGGTCTTCAGAGAGACAGACATGCTGATGATCTGCCCCCATGGAAGTTACAGGCCAGAAGGGAGGTGGAGATAGAGCATAGGGGAGGATCCTATGCCCACTAGGCTCTTTGGGAACCCAGCTGTTGAGGTTATTTGAGCAGGTCCCTTGCCTGTTGCCCTGAGTGCAGCAGATCTTCTGGGGGACCTTCAGACTGTGGAATCTTCAGAGGGGCAGCATGGTTGTTTTTATATAAAGAATTACGTTTTGATTCAATATTTGGTACATGACACCTTCAAAAGTTTTCAGAGTTTATTAATATTTTGATTTGTTAATGCTGAGAATCCCACTTCTTATTCTGTATGTATGTATATACACATACACACACACACACACACACACACACACACACACACATATATATATATATATATACATGTTCCCACTAGGTAATATAATTATGGCTCTGATTCACATCTCCCTAGTAATTGGTGATGTCAATCAAACACCTTTTTACATGATTATTGGCCATTTGTTTATCCATTTAAAAATTGTTATTCAGGTTTTTCTCATTTTTTTAAAAAAACAGGTTCTTTGTTTTGTTGTGTAATAGGAGTTCTTTATATTCTCTGGGTCTTAAGCCATAGCCAGATATGTGGTGTGCAGATTGTGAGAGTTATGGTAGGCCGGGGGTTCTTTTATTAAGCACTATGTACACGGGGCCTCAATTCTTTCTATAGCCTCGATAGGTAGATATTACCACTTTATTTAATTTGTGTGAAAACAGCTTTGGAGTTTAACATATTCAAGATCAGAGCTAGGATTGGAACTCAGGTTTGTTTATTGTAAAACCTATAATCTTGTGCAATTAAGTGTGGATACTCCACATTTAGATTTTTAATTCCCCTTCACTAACTTTAAAAAAAAATCAGAAGTAGAACAAATGTAGCATGCTATTGTAAATAGTAATCATTCCAGCAAGTTGTTATGTTTGTTTGAAAGTTTCATAGATGTGTGTAATGTGTTTTCATCCAACCGTCCTCCTCCTCCTCTTCTACGCTCTCCCTCATCTCCCAACACTTTCCCTGCTAACTCCACGTGCTCTGGTTTTCAGTCCACTGAGGCCACTTAGTGTTGACACAGTAGTCTGTCAGGAATCACATCCCTGGAGAAAACTGGCTCTGTCTCCTCAAACAGCCACTCATTGCCAGTGCTCCTCACCAAAGTCTGCTGCCTTGACCTTCATCCATACTGAGGTCTTAGCTGGCTTGATCTCGTGCAGGTCCTGTACATTCCGTGTAGTGTTGTGAGTTCATGTGTGTAAGGGTCCTGTCAATGTCCAACAAATACTGTTTTGCCCCAAACTTCCACTCCTTCTGGCTCTTAGAATCTTCTGTTTTGATCCCTGGGCCTAAAAAGAGGATATGATATAAATGTCCCATTTAGACTTGAATGCTCTTGTTCTCCTAGCATATTATTTTTTAAAAACCCCATGTAGGCACTATCTGACTAAAAGAAAGAATATCACCAGCTCCTGGAAACTATTCACACATCCCTTGACCAATCACAGCCCCGAGCTGCTCACAAAAGGGAAAATTTACAGCAGCTTTCATGGTAGCCAATTCTTAGCTTTTCCTCATACCTTTGACCCCTAAACATGAAGATCTGAGTGACCTAAATAGTTGTTGATGTGTTAGTTCGGCGGGACGTGTCAGAACATACCACACCAGGCCCGATAGTTACACGTGTAAGAGGTTTAATTGGGAGAGAGAGGGGGGAGAAGTGGCGCAGAAAGAGAAGAGGGGGAGAGAGAGAGAGATGGAGGAATGATCCCCGAATATATATATGGGTTGTGATGTAGCAGCACAGGTAAAGGTGGGAGAAGAGCCCAATGGATTCTGGGAATATGGTGGCTGTTGCCCTGGCAACAGGTCTGTGGACCCGCCCATGCATCACCACAGGCTTTGGATGTCCTGATGCTAACAGTTGTGCTTATGAGTTAACCTTATATGCATGAAATTGGTATTTATATTTTGTATGTTTGGATTCTTTTGTTCACAGTTAAAGTTTATGAATACTGGTGGGGCTGAATTTTCTGATTCCTTTCTTGAATTCTGTTGGGAAGCCCTGTCTCATATGTAGCTCTGCTTGCTATCCTATCTACCGTGTAGAATGCTTCCAGGGACGTTATTGTTGCTGTCCTTTGGTGCCTACTGAATATATTTCTGTTGGGTACCTGTCGAAGGGAGAAGTTGTTATAGATATATTACCAAACAGTTTTCCAAAATGGTTGTATCCACTTCCACTCCCACTGGCTCATGCAAGTTTGTGGTTTTGTATATATTCCAGATTTAGAATTATCATTTCTTTCATTTTTAGCCATTCTGGTGAGTTTATTGTGGGGTAAATTTAGTTTTTCCTTGCCCCTAATTACCAGACAGACCACCTTTTTATGTTTATTGGTTATCCTCTTTTATGGCATGCCTATTAACATCTCTTTTGTGGTTTTTGATAGTTGTTTCTTGAAAGACTTATAAGAGTTTTTTGTGTTTTCTTGTCTGCAAGAACTTCATGAATCCTGTGTGTCGTAAACATCTTTCCCCTGTTGTAAGAGTTCTTTACGTTTTTTTTGTCTACAAGAACTTCATGAAGCCTGTGTGTTGTAAACATCTTTTCCCTGTTGACATCTTGCCTTTGTTACCCTTTAGGGAGGAACCTTTTGATGAAAAAGATATAATTTGAATAGCGTCTGGTTTATCACCTTCTCACTTAAGCCTTAGCTCTTGTTTCCTACTCTAAAATCATGATGACTTTTCTCCTGTGTGAACTCCCAAAAGCTGTAGCATTTGCTTGTCACGTTTCTATCCATGAAATGTACCTGCAGTTGGGTTAAGTGAACGTTTGAACCGGGGGAAGGGTCCTGTTTTTCTTTTTTCATATACAAATATTCTATTCACTCAGCACCATCTCTTTGAGGGAAATAGCTTTTTCTAATGCTCTGACATGTTAAATTTAAAAAGAAATTAAGTCTCTATGTGTGTGGTGAGGGGCAAGGAGGGACTCTTTCCTGAGATTCTCTTTTCTGATTCAGTGGTTTCTAAATTTATATGTGTCACAATGCCATTCTGTATACCAGGTTTATACTAAGCCTTGGTATTGTTGAAGGAAAAGTTACTTATGATGTATACTAAACATGTCAGGGAAGATTTTGTTCGCTGGGAGACCACTAACTATAATAGGTACATGGGCATCCGCAATGGAACCTTACAGAAAAGAGGTGGGTTCTGACTCCAAGAATAAATGTAATTTATATCTAGGGAGCAGAATAGGGTCAGTGGGCAAAAAAAAATAAATAAGAGACATCAGAGCTCTTGTTAGATCCACCCCAGAGAATACTTGCTGAAGGCAGGCCAAGATGATAAGATAGGATAAATGAAGGGTGCAGAGATCATAAGAGGTTTTGACTAAAGTGATATAGTAGAATTCTTACTTGAACTACGTTCTCTGGGACGGAGAAGGAAGTGAAGGCCTAGTACTATGCAGAAAGAGGACTCAGAGGAGTGTGATTCCACTATGATCAGGATAGAACATCCTTGTTAATGTGGAATAAGTCCTCCACTGCATTTTCCAATCAAACATGTCTTAGCTGTACTTGGCCTTCTGGGTTTCCACGTCACTTTAGAGTTAGTTCATGACAAGTGACAAAAAGTACTCCTTGAGATTTGAATTTAGATAGCATTTCTTCCTCATGATTTGTGCATAAAATTCATTTTAGGGAAGCAGAAAGGACAATGACATGTTAAAAAAAAAAAGAATAAGGTAAGACACAGCTTTGTCATCAGCTGCCATTATTCAGTGATTTCTAAATATGTGTGATCCTGGCTGAACGGGCCATTGCTGAAACTGGCTTTTTTTCCTAAGGGGCTGCCCCTTCCAGATTTCAGATTGCCTTTGTGAACAAGACGGAGAGGGCAAGGAGGGTGAAACTGGGCCAGAACCAGAACATTGTTGATTATGTCCACACAGTTGGTTCTAAGGATACAATCAGTGTTAAATTTACCCTCTGCCCTTCGTGAATCTCTTTGACCTATACTTCTCTGTTACCTGGGAAAGGGAAAAACAAGGAAAGGCAGAGTGTGCGAAAGAAAAGGCTGGCTGTGAGCAGAGGGAAAGAGCCTGTGGGTGGAGGAAAGCCCGTTTTGTTGTAGCTATCACAGGGAGGTGGAGGAGCTACTGGTTCCAGGGAAGCTGAGCCCCTGTGAATGGATTCATCACTAGATGCTGGTAAGTGCCTTGTTGTGAGACACTCTTTCCTGGTGTCAGGAAAGAAGACAGATCAAGTTTTTAGTTATATGGAGCATGATTCTAGTCATAAAGTCAATAACTACTCAAATCTGGCATTGGATGCTAAACAATGATACATTCTACATAAGAAAAAGAAGGCTTAAAATGTGCAGGGAAGGAAACCCATGGGTGACTGGAAGACAGAGGGCAAGTGGGAAGTCTCAGAGCAGGCAGTGGGCAGTGGAAGGTGTCTGGATCAGACATTAAAGTGCCTCTCAATGGTAGGGCACTATGGTGCCCTCTGTGCCCGATATCTGTCACAAGACAGATGTTAGCTGTCAAGTCAAACAAGTTTCAGCCACCATGTCCCTGACGCCAGGACATACTCCCAATCTGTTTTGACTCCCCTTCCTGTAATAAATGACAGATCTATGCAGAGTGACTAGAAGCAGTTTCACAGTTAAACTTCACACCCTTGGTATTTTGCCAAGTGCCTGCCCCCTGGAACATAGTCCCCTTCCAACATCCTGGAAACCCTGTTGTATCTGCTGCCATCTGCTCCAGGCTTTGCTTGGGCCTGCAGGACCAGTAGGGCAGAAGTATTTCCTGTAACTAGAATCTTATGCTTGGCTTTCCAGACACTGACAGATAATTGGATGAATTAACTTCAAACAATAAACAGAAAACTGCACATAATGCAGAATGCACGCTGCTCCCCAGCCAGGCAGCACATACACAAAACTACCTGAGCACATCCTTTAGTTTTTCAACCGGTGAAGCTCATTGTCAGAATGAGATTCAGAAAAGAGTCAAGGCCTGATGTGTGTTGAGATGCAAAAATGGGGATGCAGATTCCAAGTGTGGGCACTGATAGGTGTAGGGGCATCGAGAGAAGTTTCGGGGTGCTGCTGTAAGTTGCCATGACTGACTGCAGATGCGGTGGGAGTGAAGGGTACTCCAGTCTCGGTCACTGATTTATGGCCACTCATCCTTCTTTAACATGGCCTCTGTACCTTCAATGTCTTTAGGCATCTCTTCTGCCTTCTCACCTCATACACGTACGTAAAGCACTTGATAAGATGATGGATATGTTTAATTAGCTTGACTAAATCCTTTTATACTGAAGAAGTACACGGGAGCATCCCCTTTGCCGTATAAAGAGAAACAATTGTTTGACAAATAAGATATATAAATAAAATTAAAACAACTTACTATATAAAAGAAAGAACCCTGAATGTCTCTCTGCTCTCTAAGAATGAGTTGCAAAACCTCCATCCAAAAGACCCTGCTGCTTCTCAGCTGCCAGCTACTTGAACAGTTCACAGTGGGCTCTTTGGCACTTTAGACCTGATTTTTCTTAGCTACGAAGTGAGAGAGTTGGCTAAGGCGACTGTGTGGTTCCTTACAGCTCAAAGGTTCGTGGCTTATGATCAAGGCTGTGGTGACTCTGACATCTAGAGGACCTGGGTCAATATCCAGCACCCATATGGCAGTTCACAACCACCTATAACTCCAGTTCGTGGTGATGATGCCCTCTTCTGGCCTCCATAGGCATCAGACATGCACATGGTGCACAGACACATATGTAGTCAGAACACGCATACACATTGTGGTGGTTTGAATGAGAATAGCCCCTAGGGCTATGATCTTTGTTCTGTTTCATCATCTCTTCAGTTCCCTGCCCCTCCTTACTTCCCATCTCTGGAAGGACAGCTTAAGCTACAATAATTCAAGTCATTACACAATATGTTACCAGAATAGTTACCAGTTACAAAAGCTTACAAGAATAGTTGTTATTCTATGTCTGATTTATTTCACTTACTATTTCCTCCTTAAAAGTCAAGTGAAACACTGTCCTCTGTGTGTGTGTGTTTGTGTGTGTGCACCATGTATATATCATGTATACATACATCATGTTTTTGTTATCCTTCTGTGCATGTAACTTAGGTGATTCAGTGCCTTAACTATGATGAAAAGTACTGGGAAGAACATAGGAGTACAAACACCTCTTTGACATATAGATTTTTTAGTTGTGTTGAATATATGCTAAGAAGAGAGCATACTGGGCCACATAAAAATTTTAGGTTATTGAGAAACCTACATTTTGTTTTCCAGTGTGACTATTCTAACGTCTATTTTTGTCACAGCGTGTAGAGGTTTCTTGTCTACCACTCCCTCACCAGTAAGCAGTTAAACAGGATTCTTCTTTTGCCATGTCGCCTCACTGAACTTTTAATTCCATGTCCCCAATGATTAGAGAAGATGAACGTTATTGCCATGTATCTGTTGGCCATTTGTATCTCTTCCTTTAAGAAATGTGCATTTAGGTCTTTTACATGTTTTTAAAAAATTGAGTTATTCTCTCGCTATTGAATTATTTGGGTTCCTGGTATATTTTGAATAGCAGTCCTTTGTTAGGTATATGATTTTCAGTTATTTATCATGGTCAATTTATTTTTGTTTGCCATTGACCTTCACATCCCAGCTGGAGAGCATAAATTTTAGCTGATGATTTTGTTTTCTTGATGTGTTTGTAAAATGAATCTTTTAAAGGAGTCAGTGGGATTTTTAGAGGGGCATTTTTTTTTTTTTT
>JADRCC010162951.1:0-15601 GCA_019843855.1 Hylomyscus alleni
TTTTTTTTTTAAATGTCTTTATTCACTTTACATCCCAATTGCTGCCCCACTTCCTGGTCCCCCCTTCAAACAGCGTACGCCCCCGAATTTCTTTCTCCCAATCTCCCCATCTCCTCTGTGAAGGTGAAGGACCCCCTAGAAACCCCCCACTCTGACATCATTCTTATACTTCTTTCCATTCCATCACTACCTCTTTACTTCTAACTTCACGACATTCAGATCCCGATTATTCCAAGGAATTTTCTTCCACTCAAAATTACCTTTTAAAAAATGTGTTTTTTTTTCTCAATAATCCATATTCCAAATGTGAACTCACTTCCTTTATCTGGAAGAGAAATAATCTGGAAGAGAATTAACTTTATTAACTGCTTCACTGAAGTTCAAACTAGTACACTCCCCAGTCTTGCTAGGAGAGAGGGAGCTGAAATGTGAATTCAAATGTCAAGAATACCCAGTTTGTCTCCAGTATTGGCTCTGGGATATGTGACTTAACATCTATACGCAAAATCCTCTTATGTTAAATTCATGGTAGCATTTATTTTATGTGGTAATAAAGAATGAGATAATTCATGCATGTTATTTAAAGCACTGCTTTCAAATGTCACTCTCTGTTTAATTTTCAGTGGGTTTGCCCTATGTTCATGTAAACACTTTTGTCAGTCTTATCCTTCCCATAAGCAGGTATCTTCTTATGGGATTTTAAAATGTTGTTTAGATGTTGGTAATATGATCTCTTTGCCCCTCCCTCTCCCTCTCCATCTCCCCCTCCCCTGCTCTTGATTCATTTTCTGGAGGTCTATGATAGGCAATGCTTACTCTGCCTCAGACTAGTCTCCCTGGTCAAGTCCATTTTCCTGTTCTGAAGGCTATAAAGCAAACATCCAGAGAGACTTCTGGAAGTCTAGCAACAAACACTGACATTGCAAACCTGTCATTTGTTTTATACCTCAAACCATAGAAATATATTATAATTTTCCTTATCCAAGATGAACCTCTTCTTTGTATTTATTTCTTAGTTTCTCATCTTTTCTCTATTACAGGATTTGACCTGGTTTGTCCACTTTTATCTGGGTTCTGTACAAATAGTTCATAACACACTTCTAAGTTTAAAGAGGAATAGTTAACACTGACCAGTGTTCCTTTTGAATAGACAATACTCTATCAACCACTCATGTCAATACCAAACTAATGCAATGAATTTTATCATTAACTATTAACAATAATTTCTTTAATTCAGCAACTACATATTAAGATATAGGAGTTACTTTTATCATTGAATCCTAGATGACTGCACACTGATCATCTGTAACGCTAAATAAATAGAATCAGCTTTTTACTCTGCAAAAACATATTGTCCAACTTTTGTCTATTTTTTTAAAAAATCTTTTTACAATCTGATTTTAACTTATTCTCTTCTGGTTCACTTTGGATGCTGGGAGGTTGTGAGTCACATTTCTTTAAGGGAAGACCCATGAAGGAGGAGGTTCTGCTTCAGTGAAAATGTGGAAATCCAAGAGTGCATGGGTAGTACTAACTCTATATTCTCTATGGGTTAAAAATTCAAAGGAATATGGTAAAAATTGCAAAATTGAATGGGGAGACAAGTGTGTATGGCTATAGGAGGAATAAAGAAGTCAGATGAATATTACTTAAAATATTAAAATACTTAAAAGATCCACAACAGACTATTATAAAGTAGCAAAACTGAAATGGCTCTAAGTCAGCTGACTTTGAACCACACTCGTTACATGAATCCTAAGATATTTTCATATCATACCATATGTGCCCTTAAGCATGAATAAACCGCCATTTTCATCTTACTTGGGAGCAGGCTTACAATATCCTGTCAGTTTTCTAATTAAAACTTGCATATCTCCACTGAATTTAAAATAAGATGGAATCCTTTGTAAGGACATAAGTTTCAGAAGAATTTTGATTGAATTCTAAGTTTCTATAAACCAACTAGGTTTTGAATTATTCAAACCATCCTGAAACTTCCACATTTAATCTAATAACACTTCCTTCAAAAAATGACTAAAAGCATCATTAAGATGCATTGCAATTCGTCTGGTATACTAATCTTCCATAAAACTGGTAATTTGTTGATTTAATACAGTGCTGTTTAATAACTGTTATCTAATATACCTAATACCAATGCATTATAAGGTATAAGATACTGTATAGTATTCTACTCTTTCTGGTATATACATTATATTAGCAATTATTACTAAGATTTTTGATAATAACTTTTGAATCAATGTCATAATTAATAGACCATTATGGGTTGATTTAAAGTAATTATATTATAGGATAACAAATATACATAAGTAATGTCAGTTGATTCAGCTAATTAAATCTTATCCACTAAATATTTGAATACTAATGGTTAATTTTCAGTAAAACTTTAGAAATATTTCTCACATGTGTATCTTAAATACTTTCAAAAGATCATTAATTAGTTAATATTGTTCGTCCTATGGGGTTTCAATCTCCTTCAACTCCTTCAGTCCTTCCCTAGCTCTTCCATTGGCATCCTCAGACTTATTCCGAAGACTGGCTGTGAGTATCTGCATTTGTACTGGTTAGGTGCTGGTAGAACATCTCTGGGAACAACCATACCAAGGTTCCTGTCAGTAAGGGCTTCTTGGTATCAGCAATAGTGTGGGGGTTTAAAACCACCAACCAAAGAGCATACATGGAGGAATCCATGGCTCATACATATGTAGCAGAGATGATGCCTTGTCCGACATAAATGGGAGGAGAGGCTTGATGCCCCAGCATAGGGGAATGCTAGGGCAGTGAAGCACGAATGGGTGAGTGGGAGGAGGAGCACTCTTATAGAGTCTAGAGGGAGGGGAGAGGGAGGATAAGATGAGGGGGTTTGTGAAGGTGTAACTGGGAAGGGGGATATAATTTGAAATGTAAATGAATAAAATGATTAGCAAAAGATAATAATTTTCTCTTATCTTTTTCAGTTTATTACATATATACTTACTAAAGGTTCAGTGAAATGAAAATAGTACATTTTTATGAATTGATTTTTAAATTTGAAATTTGTTATTATTGTCTGTCATGCAAGATGTGTAGACTGGGGTCCACATACCAGAGTATGAAAGTAGAGGTGAGAAAATATTTGTGAGTTGGTTCTCCCTTTGCATTTTTAGTGGATTCTGGACATTAAAGAATGATATCTGGTGTGTAACACAAGTATGTTTATGAATTTAAGCATCTATCTGCCCTGAATTTTATAGATTTTGTAAACCAAATACTGTGGGTTAACACGGGGTTGAGGAGGAAGCCCTTCCCAATTGTATGTGAACATGGCTGCAGTCACTAGCATGGACTTTACAACTAATACACAACTGCATGTGTGACTTGAAACAAGCCTAATTCATTGTCAAACCCACAACCCCAAACCCTCTGCTTTTGTTTATTTGTTTGTTTGGTGACATGGTGTCATTACACAGCCACGACTACCTTGAAACTCACTATGTAGGTAATTCTGGCCTGAAACTCAGAACTGCCTCTGCATCTGTCTCAGTTTCCTGCTTGCTAGAGGTATGCACCGCCATGCCTCTCTCATCCTAAAATTCTTAAGTGTCAGAATGAGTGAATAATTTATGTTATATATTTAAGAAACTTCCAGATTGAAGTCTCTTTCTTAATTCAGAAGTATCATTCCCAGTAATTGTAATTACATTTTCAATAGCATCCTGTAATGGATAATTTTCTCCATAAAGAGGTTATGAATATCAAAAAGACAGTTTTGGTGAATGTATCTTTTATTTATTTATTTATTTATTTATTTATTTATTTATAAATTATTTTATTTATTTACGTTTCAAATGTAGTCCCCTTCCTGGCCCCCTGCAATGAAACCCCATCCCAGTCCCCTTATCCTTTGCCTCTAAAGAGTATTCACCCACCCACTCCCACATCACCCCCTAGCTTCCTCCTTCTCTGGGGAATCAAAGCTCTACAAGTCCAAGTATATTCCCTCCCACTAATCCAGACAAGGCAGTCTTCTACTACATGGGTACCACAGACCAACCCATGTTACACTTTGGTTGTTTTCTTAGTCCCTGAGAACTCTGAAGGGTCTGTTAGTTGATACTGTTGCTCTTCCTATGTGGTGGCAATCCCCTTCATATCCTCCACTCCTTCCCCTGATTCTTCTAGTAGAGTCCTGGGCTCAGTGCAATGGTTGGCTATAAGTATCTGCATCTTTGCAAGCTGATACAACCACTATAGAAATTAATCTGGTTATTCCTCCTAAAATTAGAAATAGTTCTACTTGAAGACCCAGCTATACTGCATCTGGACATATACCCAAAATATGCTCCAACATATCACAAGGACACATGCTCTACTATGTTCATAGCAACCTTATTTATAATAGCCAGAAGCTGGAAAGAAACCAGATGTCCCTCAACAAAGGAACGGATACAGAAAATGTGGTAGATGTACACAATGGAGTACTACTCAGCTATTAAAAAATGAGTTCTTCACAAATTTTGCAGGCAAATGATGGAACTAGAAAATATCCTGAGTGAGGTACCCTGGACCCAAAAGGACATACATGGTATGTATTCAATAATAAGTGGATATTAGCCCAAAAGCTCAGAATACCAAAAATACAACTCACAGACAATATGAAACTTAACAAGAAGGAGTATCAAAGTGTGGAGTTTCAATTCCAGTAAGAAAGGGGAAAAAATAATCATGGGAGGAAGAAGGAAGGAGGGACATGGGTGGGAGTAAGAAGGGGGAGGGAAAAGTGGGTGCAGAATCAGGTATGGGGGGAGGCAAAAGAGAAGCCCAGAGGGCCAGGAGAATGTGTAGAAATATGCAACAGTGTGGGGTGGGGAACAGGGGAACCACTAGCTAGTGCCAGACACCAGAGAAGTGAGAGGCTCCCAGGACCCAGTGGGGATGACATAAGCTGAAAGGCACAACAAAGGGGAGATAGAATCTCTAGAGACTATCTACGCTAGATAGACATGGTCCCACATTGAGGGATGGGGCCACCCAACCCTCTCAAAAGTTTTAACCCAGAAATGTTCCTGTCTAAAAGAAATGCAAGGACAAATGGAGCAGAGACACCTTAGAATCCATCCCATGCACCGACACCAAACCCTGACACCATTGCTGATGTCAAGATGTGCTCGCAGAGAACAGTCTGGCACGGCTATCTTCTGAGAGGCTCTGCCAGCACCTAAATGTTCCTTTTAAAATAAAAGTAGCCAATATAAGATCTGAACAAACACAACAAGATACAGAATATGAAAATAGTTATGTGAAATTTTCATTATATTAAATATATTTGGTTTGATTTCTTAAGACACAGCACCACTTCTTTCCTTTTAGTGAAATCATGTTCATATTTCAACACTATGTCAATGAACTGAATTGTGTCTGTCATTACAGGCTTCTTAGTCCATGTTTTGTCCTGTATTCACACCATTATCTATGATATTTTATCTTTATTATAAGAAAACTTAAAGCCACTTTGTGGTCATTATCTCTTTTATGTCCTTAATTACTATCATGGTGTCTAGAGTTTACAGATATTGAGATATCTTCCCCCTCCACCTCCACCCCATGTCCTGCAACCACCCAATTGCTCCCTGGAGAAAAGTCAAGAATAAAACACTTTAAATATAAATTAGAAACTTATAAGGCCAAATGTTCACAGGCCAAAGGAGCTCAAAGTCCATATTTTAAAATGACATTTAAAATAACTGAAAAGGGCAGGTGAGAGAGGCAACTAAAGATAATGCAAAACTTTTTAAGTAGAGAAGTATTTACACACCAATATGAGCAAAGATCATTGTGAAATATGTTTTGTGTGTGTGTGTGTGTGTGTGTGTGTGTGTGTGTGTGTGTGTGTGTTAGTATAGGTATGCTCTAGCACATGTGAGGACATCAGAATTCAACTTTAGAATCAGTTGTTGCTTTCTACTTTGTGGCATCGTTGTCTCTCTCAATTCAGCCATTGCGTGGATTCTGGATTCTGGCTGATTCTCTGGTTTCCACTTCCATCACTTCCATCACTGGAGCACTGATGGCTGAATTACAGCACCATTCCACCACGTTTAGCTTCTTAGGCAGATTCTTGGGATCAAACTCAGGTTTTCAGGTGTATAGTTTACCACTTTTACCCACTAAGGCATCTGGCAAGCCTTGTTAAGAATATTTTTATTCTGTATTTCAATCTATAATCCCCCCTTTAACCTTCAAGATCAAGCAGGTAACGATCTTGAATCTAAATCTAGTATCTGAGTGTTAGGCATACTGCTGTGTACCTCACTGGAAAGGGACATCTCCTCTGGAATCCTGAGAGAGTGGTCCACATGAAGAAAGACTATAAGTGAGCACACTTTTCCAGGCCCCTTCATAGAAAATTATAAATGATGCCTATCCTATAAAATGGATGGTATCTACTTGAGGTTTATGGTGGTTTAGTTTTGCTTTTATAGTTGGATTTAAAAGACAGATATTAGAGCTTTTTATTAAAAAGGAGTTATAGTTGTTCATTAAATTTATTAAAAGAATAAATATAGAATCTAAAATAAATGTGTACACTATTGAATTATCCATGAACAATTACTTTTATTAACCATGCAAGTACTAGCTAGTCCCCCCAAATATACTACATTCATTAATATTTCATTTACTTAACATAATTCAAAGAAAATATGTAAAAATACAATTAGTTCTCCTCTGAGAGTTAATGTTAGGGTGTGTATGAGGTATTTTCTCCCTTTTGTTGGAAATAGATGGCTTTTTTTCCATAGGATATGTCTGGATTACAGTCTCCTCTCCCAATACCTAGTTCCTCTCTCGCCTTCTGCAGGCACAGTGTTACTGAGCTCTGTGTGAAGATTATCCTCGTGATATCCTGATTATCCTGCTCATTTCTCTGCCCTCATGTCTGGTTGTAATTCAGACATGACATCGTAAAGCTTATTCTAAGAATCTCCTCCCTCAATGTATGTAAACATTGCTTCCCATTTATCTGTGATTTGTCAGTAAAAATGATCATCCAGTGGCTGAGTAGAGGAAATAATATGGCTAGACCTATGACCCCAGCAAAGGGAGGGGGAGAGAGGAGAGGAGACAAAGAGAAGATTTGGCAAGAGGAAGGGGTCTAGGAGCCACCATGAGAACACACCTGGAGCAGAGAGAACCAGATCAATAGGAAAATGCAGGTATCTCAGGGATTTTGACTAGGAGGTAGTAGATTAGTTAGAGGATTAAAATAGATTAATATTGTTCAACTATTATGCCTTAAAGCTTGAATAGATAAATCTCATAGACTCTTTCTCATTTATTTGGGAGCTATGCAGGATAGAGAAAAAAATTATCACTTTTAAAACTACTCCAATACTTCCCCCTCCCATCCAGGTCAAATGCCATGTCTCTCTGTAGTTAATTTTGTATCCTGCTACTTTACTGAAATGTTTATCTATCGTAGTCATTCTCCTGTGAATTTTTTAAGTTCCCATATGTATAGGTTGTTTAGTGTTTTCACATGAAAGAAACATTTATGCAAAAAAGAGAAACAGATAGTGAAAAGGTAATTTAGAATGGAACATTGAGGATTGTAAAAAGTATGTCAAAATAAAAGCAAAATACATTCAGTATTATTTGTCAGGAAGTGAGAATCTATTCATCACCTTGCTTATGGAACAAAAATAGTTTAAAAGATGTGGGAAAACTATAGAAAAACATGCAAATTCAGAATTAAACTTTCTTCTGCTTCAATTCCACCAGTAAGTTAAAGAAACTAACTCTGTTCCACTTTCTTGTCATAGTGGCTGGCCAAAAAAAAAAATATTTGGAATCTATGGAAAGTAAACTGGAACAAAATATGAGAAGCTCTATGTACAATGTCACCCTATGCTGGATTTCAGTAAATGTTACTTTCTTAACAGCAAGCAGAGTAGCGAACAAAGTAAATGTCTGCTGAGAACTCAGAAGAAAATATACCTAACAGATTATGACTAGTTAGTAAATGATGACTGAGATAATTACAATAGGATAGGTAAATGCACAACGATGAAAGGAACATTGTGGGTGGGGTGTGCACTCTAAAAGTTACTCTTTGTGGATAAAACAAGAAGTGGTGCATGATACCAATGTTAAAAAAATTGGAGGCTAGGAATCAGTTCATTCAGTTCGAAGTAAAGGTCCACTTAAAATAGATTCATAGGTTTACATATGCTGTTTATAAATTATTTGCTTTAAAGTTAACTTGATCTTATCACCGAGAAGCCCATATAACAGCCATGGGATTGGAGCTTAGGAAAGAGAGTGGAGCTGGAAGATATACTCTCAGTGTGATGTAGAATATCTTCAACAGAGCACTCTAGAAGCACTGGTCGAGGATGTGAGTTTCAGTTCAATCTAGTGTACATGGTAAGACATGGTTTCCAAAAGTGGAGATGGAGTACCAGAGCTTGGTGAATTAGAAGTCATAGTTACTACTCTTTTCACACTGTCAAGCATTTCAAATTTACATTCAAAAATAAATATAGCTCTTTTAGATTAAAACGAAAGATGAATGAGATGGAATAACTTTTTAAGATGCAAAATATAACATACAAATATAAGCCTACTTGAAAGTTATCTATTAGAGGATGGGTAGCAATATTCTAATTGCTTTAATGCTCTAGTTCATTCAGTGTCAACAGCACCATAATAAGAATTATTATACTCTTTCCACACACAAACATTCACAGATAAATATAATGAAGATACACATAAGCATAAACATGCAGGTGCACATCTAAATGACTTGGTCGCATATATCAGTTTCTTTTGTGTTGCTGAGATAAAGCATCATGGTCAAGGTAACTAATAAGTGGAAGGTTTATTTGGGCTTATACTTCTAGAGGGAATGCAGCTGGCCCATCATTGTAGAATCTAGACAGCAGGAAGGAGCCACAGTGGCTGGAACAGGTCATAGTTCACATGTCTAACTGCAATTAGAACAATAACTGGGAATGGCTTGATGCTTCTTTAAAGCTCTTACAGACTGTCTCAATTGAAACACTTCCTCCATAATGTTTTCACACAGTCATAAACATACTTCATGTACCTCTCAGTTTTCCACAGCTCACTGCATTGTTAGAAACAAAATCATAGCTAGCTAGACAAGGAGGTAAGTGGCTGGAATCCTAAATTTTATGTTAGCTGACTGACAGGAGAATCAGAGTCTATTAACTGCTTCAAATGAAAAGTTCCTAGACTGGATTCCAAATCCTCAACTTTCTATTCCCCTGCCTCTGCTTACCCAGTGCTTTAATCACAGACATTTCCCATTAAGCCTGTCTCATCCTATCTCCACACGAACAATTCCATATTGTTCATTTGTGTTTCTCCTTTTAAGATGTTTTTCTTTCCTCCCTGTGCCTCTCAGTCTCTTACTGTGGAGATCTCAGTAGTCCTGCCTGATGTTTCTATTCAGAATATGCATTATTACTTGATCCTATTGATGTAGCTCCCACTTTATTTATCTTTTGATATTTATTTCTAAGTACATAATGATGTTTTGAATATTTAAGTAAAAAGAAAAGATTACTTAGTCTGCATGAGGCCATGTCTACAAAAAACCTAAAGATAAATTTACGGGTATATATGTATATGCTAATACGCTTCCAATAACCATTTGAAAACAAAGGAGGCTATAAATTTAAAGATCAGGGGGAAGTATGTAGGAGGGTTTAGAAGGAGAAGAGGGAGAAAAATGTAATTATAATCTCAAAAATAAAATTTTAGAACATGCTAAAAAATAGTGAGATGGCATGTCAAAAAATAAATAAGAATCGACAACTATAACATTGTCAGATACTTATAATTTCTGTCAACATCTTCCTCTTCAAAGGGAGAAGTTATCCTCATACATATAATTTTTAGCTAGTTAAATATGTTTTAATGTTATATGGTAAACACTTTCACACTGATATAGAATAGCCAGGGAATGGACTCACTCTAGATGTCCATCAATAGATGATGGATGATGAAAATGTGGTACACTTGCAGAAGGGGATGTTATTCAACTGTAAAGATAAATACCATCATGAGAGCTACTTGATCTAGAATGAATCGTGAAAGTATTACATTGAGTCAGAAAGACATGCAAACAAACAAACAAAACATATTTTCTCTCAAATGTGGATCCTAGCTTGTAATACATACATGCATATATATACATATATATATATATATATATATATATATATATATATATAAAATAAAATGTAAATAGATGAAAAATGAAATAGAAAAGAAGTGAAGAAAGCATAAAGGAGATGAGGAAGAGCAAAAATACAAATGCAGCCTAGGAATGAAAATGGGACTGGGTGTAATGTAAGACAGGGAAAGGAGATGGAACAGGATAGAGAGGCAACTAAAGCAAATTTTGTGGGTTTTATTTTTTATTTATTTATTTTTAGTGTTCATTGGTGTTTTGCTTACTTGTATGTCTATGTGAGGGTGTCAAATTCCCCTTGAACTGGAGTTACAGACAGTCATGAGCTGCTGGGTGAGGGCTGGGAATTGAACCCAGGTTCTCTGGAAAAGCAGCCAGTGCTCTTAATGTCTGAGCAGTCTCCCCATGGCTCTAGCTTCATAGGTAGCAGAGGACTGCCTTCTCCATCATCAGTGAGAGGGGAAGAGCTAAGTCTTGGGGAGCCTTAATGCCCCAGGGAAGAGGCATATTAGACAGGTTAGGAGGGAGTGTGTGGGTGAATCGAAAAGAACCCTCTTCCAGGCGACTTGGAGGGGAAAAAGGTTGGGGGGCTTTCAGAGAGGAGACTGGGAAAGGGGACAACATTTGAAATGTAACTAAATAAAATAATTAATAAAAAAATGTGAACATAAAGATACCAGTAATATAGTCCACTCAGTAGAGACCTAGACTAGCATGTTCAAGGCCCCATATTCAGTCACTTGTAACTCTAAATTTAAAAAAAGATAAATAAATAAATATTAAAATTATATGAGGATGTATAGCAGTGAAATATGGTTATATAAAATAAGAAAAGGTAATTTTTTAAAAAAGTAAGTTAATAAAGTGAATTTTGCTCAAAATTTCCATCATGGTATCTCATTCATATATTGCATGCTGTATTTTATAAGTTTGTAGAAAGAGCTAGAACTGGTAAATCTGTGGTAGTGTTAGCATATATGTGAGAGGCTGTGGGTTCAGTCTCCAGCAGCATAATAAATGAATTAGTTAATAATAAATCAATAAAATTAATTGATAATGTAATCTTTAGTGTTTAAGTAGTCTAGATTATTAATATTCATATGCAGTTTTTGTATAATAGTCCACTGTAGAGCAAACTACAAGGTATATATAATTGGCATTTCTGTTGTCTAATGAAACATGACTTACCCATCTAGTTATTTACGATGAATATAAATTCATTTACTCACAGATCTTCAAACCAGAAAGATGGAGGGAGTGTCTATGGTGAGAGTTCTCATGTATCATCATAGGCCAAGGCAGACTCACTTTGGACTCACTTTTTAATGACCACACTCCCTGCTTAGTGGTGTGCTCAGTCTTCAGTCATTGGAATTCCATTCTGTCATTTATCGAATCATGCAGCAGAGCAAAACAATCAGTGTATAAAAGCAAGTCATGTACACACCAGATTAAAATGATGTTTTAAGTAATTCCCCTGCTTTGTGTTAGGCACCATCACAAAGGTAGCCATTCGTCTTGGTGAAATTGCCCAGTGGTTTTCTCTTGATACTGCAAAAATGAAAACGATCCTTGACAGGAATCTCAGAATGAAAAAAATATCCAAACCACAACAAAAATGCTACAAGAAATAATTCAGCAAAATTACTGAATATGGGTCAAAATAATGATATTTTTTCTGTACAATAGTACAGAAAATGGACTATAAAGTAGATGTTCTCAATTATTTCCATTGTGCAGAACACTCTTATTTTCTTTCCGTCTTCAGAGGAATTAAGCTAATTAGTGGCATGTGTAAACACTTCAGGTCATTTTCCGTGAAAGAAATCTCTCCATATGAATTTCATAGTAATTAAAATGTTTACAACTCCATTAATATTTTTCTAAAACTTGGAAGGATATTTGATGGTACATTTCACTTCACTCCTACAGCTCTTGACAGCAGGTCCAAGGAATATGGGCAACCTCTTGCATATCCAAAACACATTATTCAACACCAAGAAAAATCACTAAAAACTTCAAAATACAGTTATTCTTAGTTCATATTAGAGCACTTGCATTTACTCCATAAACTTTCCATAAAATTTTAACAAATAACTTTGACCTGTGACACTTGGCTTATAAATTTTAAATACTTTTCTTATTTTATATTGTCTTATCTTTTATTATATGGAGTTTTTTATCCTGCCATTTGCTAAAAATGAATGAGAAAAATATTCTATTGACATTGATCTTTGTTTTTTCTTTCAGACTGAGTCATTTTATTATTTATTTTGAGGATAAATATTTATTACATGTAAACATGGTATTACTCACTTCCTTATTGAAGGATATTTTAAGACGGAACTTCTAAGAACAAGTCTTCGTTTAAAATATTTAGGAGTTTAGTGTGCGGATGAATGGAAGTCTCATTCTTGTATCTTCTGTAGGTTTTTTTTTTCTGTTGGTTTGCCATGTCTAACTTCGATGTGATATTATTTATCTTATCTTATTGCATTTCTGTTATATTAAAAAGAATGAATGAATGAAATCCTAGCTACTAGGGTAAAAGGTAACTACTTAACTGTCACATAGACCTGGTAGAGAGGGAAAATCCATTTTCTCTGACAGAGCAACACTGGGTATGTCAATCTCTTAAACAACCCTCACCAATAACTCTAAATGGTATTTTGGAGGTGTGGTGTTGGGGGTTTTTCCAATAGTTTTTGGATCAGGAAGTGTTGTCACCCTAGATGTGTACATACTTTACATAAAAATTTCTCATCTAATGTGTGTTTTTTTGTGTGTAAATATATACTCTTGACAGGCTTGGACAGGCTTCTTGTTCAGGAGGAGGAGATCAATATATAATGGACTCCACAAGTTTTTGTTTGTTCATCTTTTGTTTGTTTGTTTGTTTTGTTTTATGCTATTTTATTTGGTTTTAGTTTGGTGCTATTTTTGCTATTGTTGCTGGTTGGATGTTGTTCTCTTTTGTTTTCTTGGTGCTATTTATTTGTTGATGTTGTTGTATTTGCTTCTTTTGGTGGGGGGTTCTTAATTGTCTGTAAGTTTCCAAAGAACTTAAAGTAGAGTAGGTAGGAAAGAGAGGAGGATCTAGAAGGACTTGGGAGGAGAAACGTATGGTCCAAATATATTTAAATTTAAAATGTTTGTAAATATTTCTCCTGTTCTCAACACTTCTTAATTGCCCATAGCTCTCTCCCTAGCCTTGAGACCTCCTATGATTTCACTTGTCTACTTTGGCATGTTGTTCTATGGGTATAGAACAAATGCTTAGAATGTCCTTAACGAGTACCTTGATTTAGTAACATGGTGATTATAACTGCTTTTCTAAGTTCTGTGATTTTTCTAAGCCTCACCTTTGTGGTCATCTTGCCTTGTTGATCATTAATGTGGTTCATAGGCATTATAACTGAGTAGGACTGTAGGTAGCTTGTCTTCTTTGGAAAATTGGATTGTGCTAGATCTCTGAAGGGAAGCTTTCTCATCAGTTTCAGCTAAGGGTTCTTGGGACCCTGGGTGTAAGGTGAATGGTGTCTTCAGCAAAACAGGGAAAGGGAGCAACCAACAGAAATAGCCGTAGTCTCTAGTGTTTGGGAAATCTCTTAAACACCCTGACCAATAACTTTAAACAGTATTTTGGATGTCTGGTGTTGAGGGGATTTCCAATAGTTTTTGGCTCAGGAAGTGTTGTCACCCTAGATGTGTACACACTTTACATAAAAATTTCTCACCTAGATGTGTGTTTTTTGTGTGTAAATATATACACATATTTATATATGTGCGTATAAATATATACATGTAAACACTTGTTCACTTTTAGACACTACACTAGAAATAGTAAAGTTAAGTTTGGAGACTATTTTTTCCCAAGTTAAAATGGTCATGTCTAACTATAAGTGATGCTTTATTGAAGAAAAGAGGCTGGAGAAACATGAAACAGAAAGCCGGTAAGCCTTTTTCTACAAAGAGAAGATAGTCATCTCTGTCTCCACCAATAAATAGAGAAAGTTTGTATTTCTCTTCTCTCTCTCTCCCTAGATCCCCTTTCCCACCTGCCTCTCTGATATGTTTTTTATGTGCATGTATGTTCATGTGTGTACATACATTTTTGTAGCTGTATGTACAGAGGCCAGAAGTTAGTGTAGGTGTTTTCTTCTTTTTGAGTCAGTCTCTTTTACTGAATCTGGAACTTGCCTTCATTTCCAGGCAGTTCTAAGGATCTTGGTCTTCTCCCTCAACATATCCAGGCACTGAGATTATACGTGCATGACACATCTCGCATTTACATGCACGCTGTGGATCTGAGTTCAGGTTATCTTTCCAGCCATGATTTTTTGTATTTTAATCAACTGTCTTGGCATCATTTGGTTTTATGTCGCAAATACCACACTTTATTCCTATGAGACACTTTGTTGTATGTGAAAGCCTTTCAGAATTTAAAAAAAAAAAAAGACACCGAAAAATGCTTTTCAATAGATCAGATTTTAAAAAAATAATAATTGGTTCAAATGCATATATGAAATAGGATTTCTTAACCTCTGAGTTGCTTATGTACAAATATGAAAGACTTCCTAGGTAACTGGTTGTCTAGTTGTTGAGTTTAGGATGATTGGTAGATTGAATATATGTGGAGGCTTGTTTAATGATTCTCTTAGTTTTCATAAGAAGTTGCTCTCAATTCTATCTTTTGTTTTGGTTGTTATCTACTATATCATCTAAGAACAATGGCTTCAAAATAATGTGTTGTTTACATAAAAAGCAGTTCTTTATCATTAATAACCTTACAGACACAATCTCATACTTACCATATTTTATGTCCCTAAAGTTATTGAAAATAAAACACTTCAGTTTGTTTTCTCTCATTTCACAGTCATTTCACAGACACTCTCAAAATTAAATAATTAACAATAGATATATGTGTTTATATCCATATGCCATATAGTCATAAAATTTTCTGCCATATAACTGTATATTAGCCCGAAATATACAATCATACAGTTGTTTTATTTATAAAGAAAATTACTATTATTTTATTACCAATTGTAAGGTTATGATTATTAGAATACTATTGAGAAAGATTCACGACCCCTGCCTGTTTTAGCATTATTCAAGGCTTCTTTTTATGGTCTAAAGACCTGATTTTTTGTTTTTTTGATTGCTTACTTGCTTGCTTGCTTTTTAGTTTTGTTTAGTTTTTGTTTTAAGACAGGGTCACACTATGTAGATTCAGTAGCCTTGGAACTTTTCTTGTAGACCAGGCTGACCTTGAACTCATAGAGGTCTGGGTGTATCTTCTTCACCAGGAAGGAATTAAAGGTATGTGCCACCATATATTTCTCTTCTTACAGTTCTAATAGAGAAACATTCATAGTGCTTTTT
>JADRCC010162953.1:0-10639 GCA_019843855.1 Hylomyscus alleni
AACCAGTGAGTTTTATTGGGGTTACATACAATATATGTGTGTGGTTCCTTAGCTTTCCTGTAGAGTGGAATGCTTTAATCTCGAGTAAACAGTTAAACAACAGTTGTCCTGTGTTTGTGTCATTCTCTTCATCACCCATACATTGTTTGGCAGGACTGTGTTACAGTTGTGTTTCTGTAGTAGCTAATGCAATGCCTGGTGCATAGTAAACATTCAATAAAATTTGCTTAAATGAACTATTTATTGATCATTTAAACAGGAATCATCAGGCAGCAAACAAAATAATGAGGCAGAAAAATGGAATCAAAGATTATTTCAAACATTAAATGTGTTACGGGTAAGGTGACATTTTATTTTATTTTATTTCCTGTGTGTATGCAGGTGTAGTGTATATACACATGTATATGCACATTCTAGTATGGGATACATGTATTGTGCAGGTACTTGTGTGTTGTGGTATCAAGTAGCTTCCTCAGTCACTCTCCACTTTATTTCCTGAGGCAAAGCCTCTCACTGAGCTCAGAATGTGCTGTTCCAGCTGGTCTAGCTAGTGAGCTTGCCCTGGAGATCCCTCACTTCTGACTCCGGAGTGTTGGGGTTACTGACCACCAGACCAACCCAGCATTGCTGTGGTGCAGCAGATCTGAACTCCAGGCCTTATGTTTGCCCAGCAAGCACTTTATCCACTGAGCCATTCCCTAGCCCTATACTTTTATTCTAAAAATAAATAATATATTAATTTGAGCATCTAAATATTTATGGAAACAAAACATTTTTTATGTTTTCGTTAAGAACAACAAAAGTCTACTGGCATGGTTTTGAGTAATATGCCTAGGATTAAATACAGAAGAGTAAGGGCCGGGCGGTGGTGGCGCATGCCTTTAATCTTAGTGCTTGGGAGGCAGAGGCAGGCGGATTTCTGAGTTCGAGTTCCAGGACAGCTAGGGCTACACGGAGAAACCCTGTCTTGAAAAACAAACCAACAAAAGAAAAGAAAATATATATAAGAATAAGGTTATTAAAGTATGACTATCAGTTTCTGTTTCAAAGATTATGTAAAAAATCAGTTTTCACTGAAGCTTCATGGTATCATTATTACAGTTATTTTCTTTCTTTCTTTTTGGTTTTTCAAGACAGGGTTTCTCTGTATGGCCCTGGCTATCCTGGAACCCACTCTGTAGACCAGGCTGGCCTCAAATTCAGAGATCCACCTGCCTCTGCCTCCCAAGTGCTGGGATTAAAGACATGTGGCTTAGTTATTTTCATCTAACTTTTATGGTTGTGCTTTTGCTTTGTTATCTCTTTAAAAAAATTTATTATTTTTCTTTATATGAATGGGTATTTTCCTGCACGTATGTCTGGGCATTGTGTGCATGCAGTGCTTGCAAAGGCCAGAGGAAGACATTGAATCACCTGAAACTAGAATGACAGATGATTGTGACACTCCATGAGAATGAACCTGGTCCTCACAAGAACAGCCAGTTCTCCTAACCACTGAGTTCTTTAGACCTTTATTACATCAGTTTATTTGTTTGGTGTCTATGTAACTATCCACATAGATTTTTTTTCAAAATTCTTTGGCAATGTAATAAAACCCACTAACCCATCAGTTCCCACCTTCCCCTCAGAGATACTCCTCTTGCATCTCATTATACTCTTGATCTAATTCATAGTAGTTACTCTATGTCGCCTCCACAGCTTTTGTCTTGGGACAGTCCTTTATCAGAAACATGGGAAATTCCTTATCTCTTCTTGATTTGTCTGTGCTTTGATCTTTTATCTGGAATTTTTCCTGTCAGTACTATACTCATAACTTCTCAATATAAATGGTGTATAACAGATAGCAACTTTTGCAAACAATGCAAAACAAATAAACAATTTGTTTATTTTTAACTTGAGCTTGATTGGTTATCTACATAGAAAAATACTTTATCTGATAAGGTTTTGGGACATATCTAGGATTCTTGTATTGTTGTTGAAGTCAGGCACAGTATTGTTTCATGATCATCTTTACTTTCTCTCTAGAAACTCTTAGATCATCCCTGTCCCCTCCAATGCTCTGAAATTTCATGATGTGCTCTGAGGGGTTTTTGTTTTGTTTTGTTTTGTTTTGTTTTGTTTTAAGTTTATTGTATTGCCTTGTACTGGGTATTTTTAACCACATATTCTAGGACTTAAATTTTTGGACTTTCTGGGGCTGGAGAGATAGCTCAGTGGTTAAGAACACTTGTTCTTCCAGAGGACCCACATTTGATTTCCAGTAGCCACATGGTAACCTACGAGTATCTGTAACTCCAGATCCAGGGGATCTAACCCCCTCTTCTCTCCTCCAAGGGCACCAGACACACACTGTGCACAACATACATTCAGGAAAAACAACCAGACACATAAAATACTTTTAATTAGACTTCCTTCTTGTTGGTTGTCTATTTTCTCTCCTTGGAGGATTTATATATCAGATAATGGATCTTCCTTATTTATTTATTTATTCCTTTGTATAAACACTTTCATCTCTATATTTTTCTTTGTATTTTTACAGTCTCTAAGGATACTTTGTATCTTTAGATACTTTTATCTAAAAACTTAGTGTCTCAGTTTTTAATAAAATTTGCTTCATGTTTTCTGAGAGTTTTGTTATTGTTTTGGATTAGTTTTTAAAGTTATTGACTATTTTGGTTCATATAATCTTAATCTTTATTCAATTTTTAAAAACCTTTATTGAAGTATGGTTGATAAGTAACAAACTATACATAGTAACATATTATCCACATACTTAGTTTACTGTATTAAATGCATTTTGGAATTGTTTTCACATATGAAGAACTATCACCATACTAAGAATAATGAACTTACTCAAAACTGCCCCAATGTCCTTGCATCAGTTTATGTTCCCTCGCCTCCTCCTTCCCATGAGATAATACCCACTTCCTTCCCCAAGTAAACATTAATATGCTTTGTTCACTGTCACTTTTTATGTTCATAGTGAAAAACTTTAGCTTCACATTTGAGTGCTTTCTTTGGCCTTTGTATTCTCTTTCTATAATGAATCTTTTCAATATATTATTTATTATTATTATTATTATTATTATTATTATTTGCTCTTTAATGTTAGAGATTTTACTCAAATATCTAATGATCACTGCGCCCACAGTGGACTGAACCCCCACCCCAATATCATTCATTAATCAAAAAACAAAAAAAACAAAAAACCACCCCACGAATTGCCCCCAGGTCATTCTGATGAAAGCAGTTCCCGAATGTTCCTTCTTCCCAAGTTGGCAAAGCAGACAGGATCATGCCATCTTCCTGTACATTGCGGAGCACCATGTAGTCCCAATTTGTGGTTTGATGCTTTTTCCCTACTCAGTATCCATGTCCCAAGTACAAAGCCTCAATAGTTGATACTTGCAAAAATGAAACCTTCTTGCCTCTTGCTGTGTGTGGGTAATCTGGTCTCTGTGAAGCTGTTGCGTTGATAGAGGGTCTGATTTCTACAGTTGTGCTTTTAATCTCACCCAGATTCCTAAACATTGAGCTCTAATGATTCCAGTTCCCAAGTTTCCCAGGTTCTGTACCTAAGGTTGGGTTATTCATTGCTGGCTTTCTTACTGATTCTTACTGTCTGAATTTGGGGTTTATTGCTATCACCAAGGCAACGTACAAAGGAAAACATTTAATTGGGGCTGGCTTATATTTTCAGTCTTATTACAAGTTTAGTCCATTATCATGGTGGGAAGCATAGCAGCATCCGGGGAGACATGGTACTGGAGAAAGAGTTCTAGACTTAATCTGCAGGCAGCAAGAAAGGAGATTGTATGCCACACTGGGAATAGCCTGAGCATATAAGAAACCTCAGCCCCCTCCCCTATAGTGACACACTTCTTCCAGCAGGGCCACAGCTACTCTAAACAAGGCCACACCTTCTAATAGTGCCACTCTCTATGGGCCAAGCATTCAAATACATGAGTCTGTAGGAGCCATTTTGTTTTATTTATTTATTATGTGTAAGTACACTGTAGCTGTCTTCAGATGCACCGGAAGAGGGCGTCAGATCTCATTACGGGTGGTTGTGAGCCACCATGTGGTTGCTGGGATTTGAACTCATGACCTTCCGAAGAGCAGTCAGTGCTCTTCCCTGCTGAGCCATCTCACCAGCCCCTGTAGGAGCCATTTCTATAAAACCACCACACTTACCTTTCTCTATTCTGTGAGTCAACTGTATTTTCCACTTTCTTGATCTTTCTCTTTTTCTCATTATTTGTTTCTTTGCCTTCACTTAAAAAGTTTCTGAAGGATGAAGGAGTTAGAGAAAGGACCAAAGGAGCTGAAGGGTTTGCAGCCCCTTAGGACGAACAACAATATGAACTAACTAGGACCCTCAGAGCTCCCAGGGACTCAACCACCAACCAAGGACTATACATGGTGGGACTGATTGTTCTGGCAGCATGTGTATAGTAGAGGTTTGCAAAGTCGATCATCAATGGGAGGAGAGGCCCTTGGCCCTGTGAAGGTTTTGTGCCCCAGTGTAGGGGAATGCCAGGGCTGATAAGTGGGAGAGGGTGGGGTGGCAAGCAGGAGGAGGAGGGAGGCAACAGGGGTTTATTCTTGTTGTTTTTGTTTTGTTTTGTCTTGTTTTTTGGAGGGGAACCTGAGAAAGAAGAAATCATATGATATGTAAATAAAATATCTAATAAAAAAAGAAAAAAGTTTCTGAAGGGAACAGAAATAAGCACACATGTTCCATCTTGCATATCTGACACCTTAGGGCATCCTTGTTTTGTTTTGTTATTTGGTTAATGTTATTTTTAGAATTCTCAAGTCAAAAAGGCTGTCATGGTAAGAAAAAGCCATATAATCCACACCTGTATCTCGAGGGAGGAAATAAATGAAGGTTGGGTATGCCACTTTTGAAAGTTTACTAATGCTGGACTATGCATGTGGTTGAGGTAAAGCACAATGAAGTCTTTTCCCTATTAATGTATCAAATACTTTATACTGTCAAAAACTCGTATTGACATTCCTAAACTTGTCTTACAATCATCCAAGGAGTGTGATAGGCATAAGGATACTGACAAGTATTTGGTCCAGTATTTCTAGCTAAATAAAACTATACTTTTGTAGGAATGCAATGCCAAATCGTAAACGTCATTAAAGGTGTTATCTTCCTCCACAACTTAACACAGTATTGTATCTTACTTATTCCTAGTAGGTATGCAGACATCGTGTGATGACTCCAACAAGGAGATGTTTACATAGCTACATTCCCCTGCCACTGAAACTTACAAATGTACTACCATATTGACCCTGAAGGGTTATTTTTACAGGCGTCTCTGATGACTGTAATGAGAAGACACGCAATGGGCTGATTATTCATTAAACGTGAAAACTCACAGAGTCCTGTGGGTTTTGCCTGTTTGAAATACTAAACTAATTCCACTTTCCATAAGAAATACTTATGTTAACGTCACTTTTAAAAACTAACATTTATATCACATAAATTTGTATAAAATTAGTTTTGTGTGCATTTTCTCAGTAAAATGGGTTTGCTCTCAGTGACCTTTTAAAAAGCTTATTGGAGTCTGTTTTCACTTTTTAAGGATATCATAGTTCCTTATCAAAAATTGCACTATTTGTTGGTCATAACACATAACACATCCACATACCGATGTGCTTCTAATGATTTTGTTCCTCTTCTCTTCTCTCTTTTCTAATATTTTCTCCAGGAATTCAACAAGATGGGAATGCAGTCCTTTAGTCT
The DNA here is from genome assembly GCA_019843855.1 of Hylomyscus alleni. NCBI lineage: Eukaryota > Metazoa > Chordata > Mammalia > Rodentia > Muridae > Hylomyscus > Hylomyscus alleni. The sequence goes on from JADRCC010162953.1 coordinate 5,759, forward strand.
GACAAAGCTATGCAGAAATAATGACCGAAAACAGGCAGCTGCCAAATTTTATACTCTTCTCATCCTGAAAAAACATCGGGCTATTGAGCTAAGCCAGAGTGCTCCCTATGCAGACATTATAGCTACAGTGGGACCAATGTTCCACAAGATGTGAACGAGATCCCCAGCGTGCGGGTTTATACCATCACGGGCACCTCTGCCGAGACTGTTCAGTTTGATGCAGAAGCCATCTAGAAGCAGCTGATGGTCTGGTCCGTTTCATAGACAGGCTGGCCTCTCTTTTTCTTTCTAGAGGTCAGAACAAACACAACCAGAATTGGAAACCTGTGTGGAAACATTGTTTTTTTTTTTTTTTTAATTAGCTGATTTGAATGTATGGCATTTATTATCATTGCCCTGTTCTGAATGTTGCATTTAGGTTGTGTTTAGGATACATTATAAAATACCGTGTACCTCCGGGAAACATTTAAGAGTGTTTCCAAAATACTGTTTTACATGGGATTACTAAAGTTTATGGGGCTAGTGAATGGTTGATATTTTCTTACTTGTAGATATTAGTTTATTTGATCTACTTAGTGTCTAACTCCCTGGGTTTTAATCGAATATGCAATTTTAAATACATATACATTTATTATTAAATATATATGTGTATATATTTAACTATTAGATGCAAATAACAGAATTGTTTTAAATATTTTTGTTTTTAGATTAATAAAAAATTGGTTTCTTGATTTTTGGTATACAGCTCTAATATATATATTAGAATACACACGCAGACATATCAATCTTGCTATAGTCATATCATCTTTAAAAAAATCTTTTTGGGTTATCATCTTGTGGTAATTTCCCCGTTCTATTGCTGGGTGCTATTCTCCATGACTACACTTGTGTCTCTTTGGGAATGTTATATAAATGGAATTATATAGCATATAACCTTCTGAGACTGGTTTCTTTCACTCAGTGTAGTATCCATGATATGTGTCCAAGTTCTTTCCTGTATCAGTATATTGTTCCTATTAAAGGCTGAGTAGTATTCTGTTGCCTGCTTTTATCCATTAAAAGACTTTAAGTATAGCTGGATAGTGGAGGTGCACGCCTTTAATGTCAGCACTTGGGAGGCAGAGGCAAGTGGATTTCTGAGTTTGAGGCCAGCCTGGTCTACAGAGTGAGTTCCAGGACAGCCGGGTCTATACAGAGAAACTCTGTCTTGAAAAAAAGAAGAAAAAAAACCTGAAAATACTTTTAAGTAATTCCAATTTTGATTATTACAGAGCTATAAGCATATGTAGTTTTTTATACACACAAGAGTGTTTATTTCTGTACAAATAGCATTTCTGAGTCATATATAAATGTATATTTAACTTTATAACAAATTATTTACAAGAAGTTATACCACTCTGTATTTACTCTAATAAAATATGAGAGCTTCTATTCACTTGTGATTTTGTTTGTTTATTGATACAGGGTCTCGATATGTAGCTATAGCTGGCCTAGAACTCTATTGTAGACCAGGTTGGCCTTGAACTCACAGAGATTTCTACCTCCTAATTGCTGTGTGAAAGTATGTGCCACCATACTTGTAGGTTTGATAATATTTTTGTATCTATATTCATTTTAACCCAAAATTTCTTTATATAAAACATTAAAATACAATCTAATTTTTAAGATGAAATTGTATACAGGTGTATTTATAACTATGCTAAAGTCAAAAGCTGTACAATAATGAGAAACATCAATGGGACAAATGTTGGCACAAATGAAAACACTCTTGAGTCCCCCTGTGTCATTGAGCATCAAAACTCATCTTTCAGGCTGGAGAGATGGCTCAGGCATTAGGAGCACTGGCTGAACTTCTAGAGGACCCAAGTTCAATTCACAGCAGAATCTCAACTCACTGGACTCCATTTGCTATTCTTTTCTTTCTCCATACCTTGGGTGGTAGTTGACATTTGTATTTGCATTGGTTTTCGTTCATTTCTAAATCTACATATTTTTTAGGGTTGGAAGTAGTGGGAAGGGCAGGAGATGGGGAAGGAGGAGTGTTGTAGCCAAAACGTAGAATGAGGATATAGAGTTGAAGAACAGAGCCCTGGGGAAGGTGACAGTTCTTGGTAATGGCTGGCGTGTAAATGAGGAAATTGAAGGTCTGCATGACACTTTTAAAGGAACTTGAGTTTCACAGTTGGTTAATGTATAATTTAGTTCATTAGCTTTGCTTCCCAGCTTAATCAACTTGGAAAGTTGGAACATAATGGCAGTATGATCTCCAGAGTCTTGGAAATTCTGGAAGAGAAATATCCAAATCTTACCTATCTCAATCTGAGTGGAAATTTTTTAAATCAAAGACCCCAGTACAGTGGAAGCTTTGCAAAATCTTTAAAAATTGAAGTTTTGACTTTGCTTAGCTAAGGTCACAAACCTGGAAGAGTATAGAGATTTTATTTGGAATTGCTGCAGCAAATTGCATAAGTCAGGAGGATAGTGAAGCACCATATTTGGGGAGGATAAAGAGGAAGGTGAAAGAGATGAAGCTGGTCCATCTGAAGTTTATGAAGAAGAGGAAGAGGCACATGAAGGAGGTTCAGAAATGGGAGACATAGGCCTAATACTTCATGAAATAAGAAATTCAGGGGGAGGATGACTGTATTAATGAAGAGGAAGCGGAAGAAGAGGAAGATGGTCTTCAGGGAGAGAAAGGGAAACTAGATGCTAAACATGATGGAGAAGAAGATGACCAGCTCATTCTAAAATGAGATTGCACGATACTCCTGGAAATGCAGGAGAGTGATCACATTTTTGTTTCTCCACATATGATGGTTATCCCTACAGAAGATGATGTGTAACATTTTATGGAAAAAGTATGATTTACTAGTTGATTAATCATAATATATGTAGAAAAGAATTTTATTGACTCTCCCACTGTGAAATTATCTAGCATTGTATTTAGTGTCTTGGTTTTTAATTCATGTTTACCAATCAGATGTTTTTAGTTCATAATTAAAATGTGGTGGCTTTTTTACAAAAACATAGGGTTCATTTCATTTCATAATCTATTAAACTTGTTTATAATTTAACAAAATTACAGTCAGCTGTAATATGAAATGACAGCAGTCTCCTGAATGATAAAGCTGATTGCTTTTTTTTTTTTTTTTTAGACATGATCCAGAAATCTTTAGTTTGAAAGCAGTTTTTGGGAGGTGGGGCTAGGAGTATTGAGGGCTTTCTTATTACAAGCTGGAAAATTGAAGCAAAATAAAAGATTCTATTAAGCAGCATAGTTTATGGATTTAGGAAGGTTCTATTCAGTAATATTGGTTGAGGCTTTTGAGTGACTGATAAAGTTTTATTTATTTAAAGGAACCTTGCTTATGCAAGTGCAGAGACTTGCAGGTGAGCCCTTTCTCAGGCTGTGGATGTTGCCGAACAGTGGGGTTTCAGGTGTGCATTCTTTCCCTCTTAGCAGTTTCTCTCCATTACCTTCCACATCCAAAAGAAAGCTATCAAACATACGAGAACATACGGGAAACTTTGTCTAATACCTCAATCACCATGTTTTATCTGTCTGGGTTTCAAATAAGTAAGGCTCGAAACATGGAGCTGTTGAGATACAGTGCTGATAATTGATGAATTTGGGGAAATGCGTTCTACTTGCTGTACGTTTTCCTTCATTGACGACATGTGAGGCTGTGTTAGGATAAACCAGCGTGTACCTTCCTGGAGGTCAGACAGATCACCTGCTGATATTAATAACATGTTCAAGTATAATTTTTAAGTTGGTTTCTGAGGTACTTGGGATACCGAGACTGTAAAATACTTATTACAGTTCTGAGTGGGAACTTCTATTAATCTTCCTATAGTTTGAAAGTATTATCAAATGTAACATTGATTGGAACCTGGTGAGCTGTTGGAGGGCTATTTGAAATTCGTTGGGACTTATTGCAGGTGGGTGCAAAAATAGAAAAACATTTGAGGTAAATGTGTGCTTGTTTATACGGCTGCTAAATAAAAATAAGGAGTCAGATACATCTTCCTTTTTGCCCCAGAAGTTCCATGTTCATGACAGTTTAAAGTCATGGCCATTAAATTTTGTTTTCCTTTTGTATATCTAAGTTGTTTTTTTAAACTAGTGCCAGCAAATTAATTGAAATTAATGGTTCTCTATCAGAACACATTTAAATTAGCCAGCAGCATGGATGTTGCTTTTTAAGATGAATGATCTGGTGTTCTAGAATAAAAAAATATAAAGTTATTTTCAGAGAAGCTTCAAGTTTGTATAACTGACTGAAATAAAACCCTATGATAAGAAGCAGACCTTGGCAGCTTCAGCCACATGGTTCTAGCCTTAGAGTCAAGGATACAAAAAAGGGGCTGTAGAATCTTCCTCCATGTCTAAAGAAAGCTGTGAAGGCCCAGTGTCCCTGCATGGAGGCCCAGAGAAGATGTGAAGGTGAAGCCCAGACTTTGTTGTAGACTGTGAGATGCTGGAGATGCTAGAGCTGTGAAATACCTGCCAAAAAGATCTATGAACCAGGTATGGAACCAGAGCATGAGAGACAAGTGTATTGCAGTCAATGAAGCTAAAAGGAGTTGGAGATCTGAAATACACTTTGACATCAGACATAGAGATGCAGAAATATATATGTATTTTTCTAGTTTTTCTTTGTTTCTACAAATAACATTATATAATATATTTACTTATATATTTATATTATTTATTATATAATAATATGTTATAAATATATGTTTATTTATATAATTTATATAAGTATATATTATAAATAAATATATATATTATATATAATGTTATTTGTAGAAAAAAACTAGAAAATGATTCCTTTTTGTTGTTGTTGTTTTTTTTTTTTTTTTTTTTTTTTTTTTTTT
>JADRCC010162958.1:0-17184 GCA_019843855.1 Hylomyscus alleni
GTGTGTGTGTGTGTGTGTGTGTGTGTGTGTGTGTGTGTGTGTTGCAGAATGGACAGTCAGGGCTAATGGTCCCTGAGTCATAGGAGTAACAGAAAGTCTGCTGCTAGGTGAGGAAGTTTTGTGCTTATGTTCACTTGGTGTGTTTTATGGGAGGGATTCCTAGGAGAAGTAATATTTGCAAAGTTCCAAATGTCTGATGGAACTTATGTTTCTGGGATACTTCAGTTTGACTCCTTCAGAAGGCTCTATCCTAGTAATTAAGTGACAAGGCCAGGACAGAGGAGGGTACTAGGAACTGAGTACATTATACATGTGCTTATACATGTGCTCAAGAACAGAAATAAATAAATACACACACATATACGCACACACATACACATACACACACACACAAATATGAATGAGATTTTTTTTTCCTTTGAGACAAGATCCCATGTAGCCCAGGCTGACCTCAAACTCCTTTTGTAGTAGAAATGACCTTGTATTTCTGATCTTCCATTTTCCACTTCCTCAGTGCTGGGATTATAGGCATGTACCACTATGCTTGAGTTATGAGGTGCTTCTGCCAAACAATCCCAGCTCCAGCCCTGTTTTGTGGAAGTTTAATTTCATTGTAGTTGGAGTCTATGAAAGTATCTATAGTGCTACCTTGAATATGGATGTGTTTTGGGGGACTGCTTGGGCTAAAAGGAGACTATATGGGACTTTGGGAGGTTGTGACATCTCAGAAAGATGTCGCAGATAGCCAAACAGCCAGAGCAAGGACATAACATCTGTGTATACTAAGGGGTTTGGTACCAGGATTAGAAAATGGAAAGTTTATGGGGAAAGGGCTTGGGAAACAGATCCAGGTATGTGCTCTTGTCCCAGAAGGAGATGTTTTGAGCAGTTGTTGTCTGGCAGGCCTGCAAATTGCCAGTGTTAATAAGATACCTGGAAAAGTCTCATTATTGGACTTTGGCATTGTTTTAACCAGTCATAGGCATAGCAGTGTACAGTTCATTTAGCTTGTACAACAAACCCAGCAGAATGGATATTAAGCCTCCTGGTTTATAGGTAAAAACACAGAGGGTACAGGAGAGAAATCTATACCTAGAACTTGTTAAAGTGTAGATTATTGCTTCTACCCCCAACTTTCTTGATAGCGTAGAGCAGGGCATGGCTAGAACTTTTTATCTATAAAATTTGCTGCCACTGCTGCTGCTGGGGACCACATTGGAGACTGTCTTTATGTCTCTGGGGAATCCTAGCCAGCAGGACTAAAAGACATAAGACCCCAATTCTTCCTAAGTAGCTTAATCAGGCTTTTATTCACTTTGGAGGAAAATTACATTAGGTGAGGGGAAAAACAAAACAATGTTGTAAGAGGATAATGGCAGAGAGAAAACGGCTTAAGTCCAGAATGAATGCTAATTGTTACTAATTCCCAAGTCTAAGGATAAATCCACGCCAATATTACAGAGAAAGTCTGAGACCCCTGGGCTAAAAACCCCAAAGTAAAAAACGTCTTTAAAGCTGTCTTGCTAAGCTAGTGGGGAAATTAGGCAGGACTGCCTCAAGGCAGGAATGCCTCAAGGCAGGAATGCCTCAAAACTGCTCCGGAGGCAGCTCTATTTATAGGTCTGTGATGACGTAGTCAACTGCCAGCCAGCCAAACAGTTTCTGGTTGGCTGAGCCATGTGCTGTGAGTCAACCTGTCAGTTTGGAAGTTCAGTTTGAGGCTTCTGAAGCTGCCAACTGCCGTTTGGCTCTGTCTTAAAGAGACAGGCTCCCTACAGGAGACCATCACTCGAAACCGACTGGCTGCTGCACATATACCTCTTACCTTAGTCTTTAGTCTGAGCATGCTGGCCAGAAAACTGAATTAGACCATAGCTCCAGTTAACTTTGCTGTCACAGAAGACTTCCATGTTAGAGACTCCCAGAAACCAGCTTCCAAGTTGATAGATTTCCTGTGCCCTTGCAAAGGAGCCCTGGGGCTGTAACTTCAGATAAACTGTGTGTCCCTGATTGGATATAGAGGAGGGAGGAGACCTGGTAGGTGAAGCTCCTAGAGGTTACAGAAAGAAGTAGAAATGTCTTGCTAATAACATGACCTTGTTGTGTTAGCTGGTGAGTCTCTCCTAGTGTTAGGGACTCAGTTTGAGTAACTGGAATGAGGCCTTGATTCCATAGACTTGAGAGTCTTATTGAGCTAGACCTGTGCTTATGACAGCCCCAACAGCTATCTCCCCTCTATATTGAAGTCAAGGCTGAAGGAAGACTGGATATTGTTGAAAAAACAAAAACAAAAACCCTCTCACCTTAGTAGGAGTTTTATTCTTTTTTTTGTTTTTTTTGTTTTTTTTGTTTTTTTGTTTTTTTTGTTTTTTTGAGACAGGGTTTCTCTGTGTAGCCCTGGCTGTCCTGGAACTCACTCTGTAGACCAGGCAGGCCTTGAACTCAGAAATCCGCCTGTCTCTGCCTCCCAAGTTCTGGGATTAAAGGTGTGCGTCACCACCACCTGGCTAGGAGTTTTATTCTGTAGCCAAATATGAGTTGACCCTGACCCAGGAACATGGTTGCTCCCAAGTACCATGGTCTAACATGGTAAAAGTTTCAGAACAAAAGAGAGTCATAAATCAAGGTACTTTTCAAGTCATCTGTGGGACTCCTCATGTGATGAAATTCTTAGCTTTGGGGTTAGTGGAAGCTCCTGCTTTGTTGATATACCCTAAAAGGTTTCGTGTGATAACCAGAATGCTGCTATGTGGACACAGAAGTAGGCAATGACTGGCTACTAAGGGGGCTAAAAATAGCTCAAGACAATTTGCATTTAGATCTGCACTATTCTAGCTTTCCACAATCATGAAGTGCTAATCGGATAGACAAGTAGCATTTTTAATACAATCGTGTCCCCCCCCCCCCCCGAATTCAATGATAGACAGTCCCTGGAGGCCTAAATGTATACTTTCCTACTCACCAGCTAGCCTGCCTGCCTCTATCTACCTATCTACCTATCTACCTATCTACCTATCTACCTATCTACCTATCTACCTATCTACCTATCTACCTACCTACCTACCTACCTACCTACCTACCTATCTATCTATCTATCTATCTATCTATCTATCTATCTATCTATCTATCTATCTCTATTTGTCTATCCATTCATCCATCATCCATCTTTCTGCCTGCCTATCTGCCTGCCTGTCTGCCTACCTACCTACCTACCTACCTACTTACCCACCCACCCACCCACCCATCTACCTACCTACCTACCTATTCATAATCCTAAAGTGTGCTGTGAACTACTATGTGTTTTTTTTTTCCATTCTGTTTTTTTTCCTTAGCCCTGCAGCAGCCTCAGACTATGTTCCAAACAAACTTTATTTACAAGCAGCCAGCTTGCAGACCCTAGTTCACCATCTCTGATGTATAAAGTACCTGGCCCAATGCTTAGGGTAGCATGGTTCATGTTTTAGTCTGCTCTGGGCCCTGTTCTAAGTAACTTTCTTGTTTTATCTTATTTAGTCCCCTTCAAGGAAGTTACCTGACATCCCACAGGTCTTAAATAAAGCCAGGGCTCAGACCTTCCTTCCTAAGCATAGGAACGCAGACCATCCACTGTTTCATATACAATCCCTGCTGTATCCCATGCTGTGGGGTGTGTTAGGAGTTCTAGGGGGATGCATTGGGCTTCTTTTCATGGTTAGGCAAGAGTGTTGTCCTGCTGATGTTTTGCCTTTTCTCCTTATTACTTCCCTTTTTCCTCTTCTTCCTCCCTTCTTTATCCTTTATAGCTGTTTTAGATTATTTTATTTTATGTGTATGAGTGTTTTGCTTGTATGTATATTTGCCCATTATGTGTATATCAGGTACCTGGAGATTAGAAGAGGTCGGATCCTTTGGAAATGAAGTTCGGAATGGTTGTAAGCCGCCACGTGGGTGCTAGAACAGAACCTGGCTCCTTTGTAAGAACAACAAATGCTCCAGTTCTGAAGCCCTTGTTTTTTCTTTTGTTGAGGCCAAGTCTGACCTCTGACTCATTATGTACTTAAGGATGACTCTGAACCTCTGGTCCCTTTGTCTTTACCTCCTGAGTGTTGGGATGACAGGCCACACCAAACTTATGACTTTCATCTTGGTGTTTTCCCCAGGGAGGCAGCTTCATAGGGTCAGGGACCTGTCTCTTCCAGCCCTATCTTCAGCATTGATCTTCGTCCTGGCATAGAAGCTAGTCTCTCCTTGGATATTTATCCAAGAGATAAAGGTGTCATTTCCAACTGTGAGCTTCCCTCCCTAGCCAGCAAACATTTTAGTTTTTTGCCTTTAGGCTGTGGGCCAACAAGGTAGAGATCTCTACTTCAGGAGTGACGGTGCTGCCTTACCTAGGGAAATCCATGTTACACACGGCCCCGTGCACCTCATGTGGTTCTTCTGGCATTGGAAGATCCTTTGAGGACTCTTGATTTCTGGGTATGAATACTGAGGTGCTGAGATCGGACACTGGGGTAACTTACCTAGAATCCTTCAGGATTATGGTCTGAACCCAGACTGGCAGCATCTGCCTCAGCTTGTTAGCCTCCACCTCCCACTCCTGATTAAGTTGCACTAGGGTGGGGACTGAACCCCTGCTCTGATCACATGTCTCCTGGGTGAGTCTGCTGAGCAGCAGGCTTGCTGTTTCTCAAGGGCTGTCTAGTCTGAGGGTGGCAGCTTTACGTTCATGTGAACTCAGGGGTGGTGCAGTGAGTCACTACTGCAGGTTTTACCCTAAGACATCTGAGCACACACTCTCCTGCACATTGCCTGGGCAGAGGCAGGCTCTCCCGCCTCTCCTGCTCTGGTGTTCCCTTTGTAGCCGCTGAGGACGACCTTGAGTTTCTGACCCCTGCCTCTTGCTCTCAGAATGCTGGGATTTCAAGCATGCACCACTGCATTCAGTTTTATTAATGGGACCCAGAGCTTCCTGCATGCTAGGCAAGTATCCCCCAACCCCTGTTTCTTGTTTCTTTTTTAATGATTTAGTTAAAAACAAAAAGATGTGTGTAGTCCAGGCTGGCATTAAACTCACAGCAGTTTTCTTGCTTTAGTTTTGCAGTGTGGAAGTCATGGCTGCTTGTGACTTTATTTTGAGACAGTTTTGCTTGCAAAAAGTTTCAAAAACAGTAGAGAACCCTTACATTTTACTCAGTAATAATATTTGAGAGATAAGGATTTAAAAATATAGAGCTATTATTTGACCCAATATCACTTACAATAATTCTTTTCATGTCATCAAACATTGCAGCAAGCTATTGTAGTTACAAAATGAACCATCCTGTCATTAGATGGGCTTATTGCTTTATTTATTAGCTGCAGTTTCTCTTTTTGACTGCCCTGGTGTGGGGTTTGTTTAGAAAAGAGAAAGGAAATTCTTGTTTCTTTCCATTTAATCTGTGTACCAGAGCAATGGCTTGTGCCATTAAGTGTCTTTTTATCATCGCTATAAATCTGCGTATGGCACATAGTGTGATTTGTTGTGGTACACTGCTTTTCTAACTCACCCCTTTCCCAGCCAGGGTCCCTTCTGACTACTTCTAGAGCTTTGGAGTGTACTCATTCACCTTTGGACTAGAAGTTCTGAGGCATGATATAGTGTTCTGGCCTTACCTTGTTTGTTTCTTGCCCAGTTTTCAAACAGAAACAAATTTTGATACCCTGATTCTGCCCCCCAAACCAGCTTCTCTTCTGGAAGTGTGGGGACAGAATAAGATCAACAGACTGGATGGGTAACCCATGATTAGAGTACACTATCTCTTCTGCTCTCTGAATGCCTTCTCTCAACTCTTATTGTTCTTTTACAGAGGCCATTTTGGAAATTGAGATCTCAATGTGCACATGTTCAATGATTGAGCTCTGTGCTGGTAATTTCCCACCTTCTGTTGAGCTAGTCTTCTTCCTCTGCTAAAGAGATTCTTTGAGAGCTGGCTCAAAATCTTTACGGCTCCTAGAGTTGCCTGTAAGAGACCCAACATTTCTAACCTGATTTTCAGTATAGATTCTATATCATAGAGTGCGAGATCTCTTGCCAGATGTTGAGCCCAGGGCTCTCCACAGTCGAGACAAGTGTTCTGCTGTAGACTTAAGTCCCTTTTGGTTCCCTGGGTCTGCCATACTTCTCCATATTCCTGAGCTCTGAGCATGTTGCTTTCTGTCAGGAATGTCTTGCTTTTCCTGTTGCTATAGTTGCCTTCCATTCATTCTTCAAATGCTGGATTGGCCTTCCATAGTGAGGCCTTCTTTGTGCCTCATGAACCAACCTGTGCTGCCTTATGTGAGCTCATGGTCATATCCACCTACATTTAGACCTTGGTTGCAGTTAAGTTGTACATTGTTTCTAGGGTTTGTATAGTTATTGTTGATTGTCTGTCTCTAGAGCCCTGACTGTTTGTCTCACACATCCTGCCACTTTTAGATATAGGAGCTCAGACAAATTTTTGTGTTTTTTACCTTTGTTCTCATTTAATTGCAAAATGGGGGTGAAACTTAACCCTGCTTTATAGGGTGGTCTTGGAGATGAACTGGTCATTTATGTAGTGTGTTGAACAGCTTATAGAGCAGGGTAATGGTGTACCACAAGGTATGTATACATGGGTTGTCTCTTTGTTCATACTTGTGCATGTTTCTTGACACATGGTAAGTGCTCAGGAAATATCTTCTGGATGGATGAGATAGTGATAAGATAGTTTTCAAAGAGTCACAGGCCATAAAATAGTAAAACCTGGGCTGGGAGTGTAGATTAGTGAGGAACATGAGCCTAGCATGTGCAAGGTCCTGGACTTGATTGCCAGCAATGCAACACAAAAGTATACATCTCTTTGTAAAGAATGCATAGTAGGGGCTGGAGAGATGGCTCAGCAGTTAAGAGCGCTGACTGCTCTTCCGAAGGTCATGAGTTCAAATCCCAGCAACCACATGGTGGCTCACAACCATCCATAATGAGATCTGACGCCCTCTTCTAGGGTATCTAAAGACAGCTATGGTGTACTTACATATAATAAATAAATAAATCTAAAAAAAAAAAACCACCAAAAAACCAAAACCAAAACCAAACAAACAAAAACAGAATGCATAGTAGATGCTTATTAAAAAAATGTTCAATAAATGGATGTGTAAAGTGGGGAGAATGATAATAACACCCCCTCACAGGGTTGAGGTGGGGATGTAGGAAGGGAAAGTCCACAGTACTTTATAGAGTGCCCAGCACATAGTAGGTGCTCATAAAATACTTGCTGAATGGGTAAATGATGTGGGGGCGATGTTAACTAAAGGTCATGGGGCTGCTATGAAGATGGGTTGATATTGTGTTATATTGTGCTTGCACATAGTAGGTACTCAAGGGACATTTGTTGGGTGAAAATAGAGGGATGAGCGCTAAGGCTCAGGAGAGCAGTCCATGTGGCATGCAGAACTGTGAAGATGTGGGCCATGGTCCTTTGAAGGAAGAATGGTCAACTATGCCTAGCTCTCCCAGATGTGGAAAGTTATGTTTGGCTTTTCTTTTTTCTCCTTCCCTTATGCCTCTGTTTCCTAGAATCCATGCCCAGAATCGAGTGCCTCTTTCCTTTCCAGGATCACGTTCTGGTGGATTACAGGGTAAGGCTGGACCTCCAGGTGGGGTAGGTAGTGGGACATGCACGCTTCTGTGGAGCTCAGCCTCCTTACTGTCTGCAAGGTATACCTTAAGATCAGTAACTAGCCTTTGGCGTTACGAATGCCTGACGGATTAATCCACAGGCTGTGAGTACTCTTAGTTTCTGGCATAGGTTTTAGCTGGCTTGCCTAGGCTCTAGGCTTGCCTTTTGGTTGAAGGGATTTATAACTATGGTATCCCACCAGGCTTGGTTTCAGGACCCTACAGATACCACACTGACTGATGCTTTAGTCTTCATATAAAGCAGAGTAGCATCTGCCTTGTCTTCTGAATCATGCTAGATGCTGCATGGCTGCTTAAGGAAGAAGATACCATGTCCCCCAAAGACAAAACTTCTCCATCACAGATACTGACTAGTGATGTCATTCTCCCACCTTAGAGCAAAGTCATACATGCATGTCATAGAAAACACAAGAGGAAGATAGACATCACCACCAATGAGAAGACATCTAGAATATATGCATGTCATAGGAAACACGAGAGGAAGATAGACATCACCACCAATGAGAAGACATCTAGAATTTGCAGATATTTTCATAGGAATCAGCAAGATCAGAGGTTCAAGGTCAACCTAGGCTACATAGAGAGTTTGGGGCCAATCTGTCTACATGAGGCCATATTTGAAAACAAGATAATTAAAAATAAAATTTACAAGTCACATCAGAAATAAGAAACACCCAGATATTTTTTTTCTAAACACAGCGTGCACCTGTGTGTCAACAAGATGAGTCTGTTTTGTTTCCCTAAAAGACCTAGAAAAATTAGCCAGTTGATATCCCTTCATGTCCACATAGTCTCAGATTTTTCCATTCATGGCTGGACGGCAATAGCAGGGGTGTGAGAGGAGACCCATAGACTCTTCTTTCAATGCTCTTTGTGTCTTCCTTTGTGCCTTGCTCCCAGGATGATGGTGCAGGGCTACCGCCAGCCCCTGGAGAGCAGTAACCTCTGGTCATTGAATAAGGAGGACACATCAGAAGAAGTGGTACCTGTGCTGGTGAATAACTGGAAGAAAGAATGTGCTAAGTCGAGGAAGTGAGTATCACATTTCTTCTGTGTTCTTCCAGGCAGGGCAGATGCAGCCTAGGCTGGCCTGTTACCTACCCTTAGCCACCCTGCCTGATTATGGTGCTAGGGAAACTATACTACCTCCCTAGGCGGCAGTTCCTCTTCTCTCAGACTGGGGAGTGGAAGTGTTTAACACCATAGGAGCTCCCAACAGCTGCCTCCTGAATTATCTGCAAGTTAGGTTGTTAGCTCTCAAAAAGGAGAGAGGAGGGCATCTGCCAAGCTGGAATTGATTTTTCTGGCTACAGCCCTCAGCTTGGGCCTTGCCCTGCTCACACAGTCAGTCTTTAACTCTTTCCTCTCTGAGAATCTGTCTGGTATCTTGAATATTCCCGGAATGTTCTTGCTGGGGTTGAATGCTTTTTGTTGAACATGTTAGGCATGGAACTTGAACCATGGTGTGCCACCTGAGGCCATGGTGTGCCACCTGAGGCCATGGTGTGCCGCCTGAGGCCATGATCTCAGTGTATGTGCTGCTTTGGTGCTGAGCTCTGGACCTGGGTTCAGGCATTGGGACAAAGTAGGCAAGTGTCTTGCACCTTGGGTTGTATAGTTTTATAGTACGATCAGAAGAAGTGAAGGGTACAGTGACATAGGGATGAGTATTCAGGGATGGCTTCTGTGAGAAGATGGCATTCACAGGAGGGAGTGAACCTGTACATACCTTGGGACAGGGCCTTCTAGTTAGAGGGACAACTGATACGAAGGACCTGAGGCACCTATTGAGGCTTGAGCGAGTGACTGAGACTGGGAGATGTCTTTGCAGGGGCCCCTGGCTATGCTAGAAAGTTAGATTGAAAGCATAGTAGGAAGTCAGAGGCAGATTCTCTACAGGGCACAGTGTGGTGAGAATTCTGTTCAATGACAACCACTAGAGTCTCATTTTTAAATATATTTGTATTTGTGTGTGTGTGTGTGTGTGTGTGTGTGTGTATGTATGTTTACATGTGTGAGTATGCATTGCCATAGCATGTGCATATGGAGATCATAGGACAACTTATGGAAGTTGGTTTTCACCCTCTACTCTGTGGGTTCAGGGGCTGAATTCAGATTGTCAGGGGGGATAGCAGGTACTTTTACCCATTGAGCCATCTCACTGGCTCTGAGCCTAACTTTGTTTTTGGCCCAGTGTGCAGTTGGCTTGTGTACTGGCTGGCTTTGTGTGTCAACTTGACATAAGTTAGAGTTATCAGAGCGGAAGGAGCAACAGTTGAGAAAATGCCTCTTTGAAGTCCCGCTGTAAGGTATTTTCTCAATTAGTGATCAGCCTGTTGGTGAGTGGTACCATCTCTGGCCTGGTGGTTCCGGGTTTTATAAGAAGGCAGGCTGAGCAAGCCATGAGAAGCAAGGCAGTAAGCAGCACCCTCCATGGCTTCTGCATCAGTTCTGCCTCCAGGCTCCTGCCCTGTGTAAGTTCCTGTCCTGACTCCCTTCAGTGATGAACAGCAGTGTGGAAGTGTAAGCCAAATAAACCCTTTTGTCTTCAACTTGCTTTTTGGTCCTTTTGTTTTGTAGCAGTGATAGGAAGCGTGACTGAGACAGTTTGTGATAAGACTTTGTGGTCTCCTCAGCCTGCGCTCCTCTTAAGGTGAGGCCATTTTTGGTCTCCTCAGCCTGTGCTCTTCTTACGGTGAGGCCATTTGTGGTCTCCTCAGCCTGTGCTCCTCTTAAGGTGAGGCCATTTGTGGTCTCCTCAGCCTGCGCTCCTCTTATGGCGAGGCCATTTTGGATCGTGTTTCCATTTGGCATGCATATCAAGCAGCTTAGTGGCTGGGAAAAGAATTTGTAGTGTATTTGTTTTGTTTTTAAATTAAGTAGTCACTTACTTGTCATTCCGTTCCCAGGCAGATGCCTAAGAAAACTAGAACTTAGGTTCTAAAAGGCTTTGTACAGTCTTGTAGCTGCCTTGATTGTGATAGCCCAAGCCAGAAGCAAACCCAAACGCTTATTAGGATGTAAGTAGAAGTTGGAATTACTACTTGAGCTAAGGGAGGAAGCCCAAAGTTATTATGCTAAGTGAAAACGTACACAGATAGTTGTCCTCCTAGTATTTGATGCCTAAAGGGGCTTGAGCAACAAAAGTGGAGAATTTACCAGCAATGTCCTAGTATGTCTAATTAAAAGAAAACCAGGAGGCCGGGCGGTGGTGGCGCACGCTTTTAATTCCAGCACTTGGGAGGCAGAGGCAGGTGGATTTCTGAGTTCGAGGCCAGCCTGGGCTACAGAGTGAGTTCCAGGACAGCCAGGGCTATACAGAGAAACCCTGTCTTGAAAAACAAAAACAAAAACAAAACAAAACAAAAAAAAGAAAACCAGGGCTGGAGAGATGGCTCAGTGATTAAAGTAACTGATGCTCTTACAGAGGACTTAAGTTTGGTTCCCAGTACTAATGTTGGACAACTCATAGGGCTCCAGGTTTATCAAGAGTCAATATCTTGAGAAGATGGAAGACCAATTGGCCTGCCAGCTCCATCTGGGGAACTCTGACTCTTACAGAGAGGGACTGAGTTCTGCATCTAGGCTTGATGGCCATCCTTGTCGTTTAGGGGATGTTTATCCTCCTGTCATTTGGCACATTCTGGAATTATCGATGATCTTGTCTCCTGAGTAAATTTCTAATTCTTTAGGTAAACATTATTTTTAGACAAGTCAAATTTTTTTAAAATTACAGAACAGATGAGCAAGTCCTTAACTCTCTCTGCTTTTTGATTTTATTTAAAGACCACTGGTGTTCCATGTTCTGATAAATGAAAAGCATTCTTTTAGGAAGTTTAGGTACCAGAAATTGTTCCTTTTACCCCCTTTCCCTGTCATAGTTGACTGTAATAGCTCATTTGTCAACCATTTTAAGGTCTTTGTTGTTGCTGCTGGTGTAGAAGTTACAGCATTAGGCAAAGGGGAGCAAGGTCATTCTACCAGGGACAAGTTTGTAAAGGATGGCTCATCTAAAATAGGTAGTGTAAAACAAAATGAAGTAGCTATTAATTCTTATTGGTTTAAAAGAGTAAGATATACTTTTCTTCCCCTATCTATAGTTTTAGTTACCCGTGATCAAACATGATCTGGAAATATTAAATCTAAAATTCATTCCTATGTTTTAAATTATACATTATTCTTGTTACATCATATTCTGTCATCCAAGGTGACAAAATTCTTTTGTCTACTGTGTCCACACTGTATATAGGATTCACCTGCTAGTTAAGCATTGATCTTAGGCTCAGGGTTAAGAGCACTGGCTGCTCTTCCAGAGATCCTGAGTTCAATTCCCAGCAACCACATGGTAGCTCACAACCATCTGAAATGAAATATGATGCCCTTTTCTGGTATTCAGTTTTATATGCAGATAGAGCACACATATACATAAAATAAATAAATTAAAAATAGAAACCAAAATTTTCATGCAAGTAAGGGTTAAGTAGCAGCCTAAAGTACAGCACAGGTCTGTGGTTGCCTCAGTCTGCTGTCTCTGAGGATCACTAGAAGGGCGAGGGTAGTGCAAGTTGTTTTGAGAGTAATAGAACACACTCACATTGTGTCATTTTACTACAGGATGGTATAAGTGTTTCCTTTTTTTAAAACTGATGTTTGGCTAGGCAGTGGTGGCGCGTGCCTTTAATCCTAGTACTTGGAAGTCAGAGGCAGGTGGATTTCTGAGTTCGCGGCCAGCCTGGTCTACAAAGTGAGTTCCAGGACAGTCAGGGCTACACAGAGAAACCTTGTCTCGAAAAACAAAAACAACAAGAACAACCCCACCCCAAAAAACCAACCCCCCCCAAAAAAAACCCCCAAAAAACCTAATGTTTGACTTGAAGGTTAAACTTTTATCATAGGTTTTTGTAAGAAAACAGAACCAGTAGTATTCATGGATAAGAGGGAGTACTGTATATAAATGTGTAAGAACATAATCTGTGTAAACTCGTGTCTGTAGATAGGTGACTTCAGGCTAGCGTTTTAGTGGTGTGGATGTCTGATGGGGTATTTGTCTTTATTTAGGACTGCCTTATGTAGGACAGGACAGAACTACAACACTATACAGAAGGATGGTCACTGGGCTGAGTCATTGTGACTCAAGTTTATGAAACAAGTCTGCTTGAAAACTTGTGTAGCCATACTGGTTTATTTTGTGGTGGTGGTAGAGGTTGTGGTGTTTTTATTTTGTTTCACCTTTGATAAAGTTTTGGCAAATAACCCTACCTAGACTGGTATTTTCTTTCTTATGTAGCTGAAGGTGATCTTGAACTTCAAGATTCTCCTGCCTCCATCTGCCAAGTGCTGGGTCTTTAAGTATGTGCAAATCATACTCAACAGGTTTTTAGTTCTTAGCTTCTCCATGTAGAAGCTGGATCCTTTCTAAGTGTATTTCTGTGGGGCTGGAGAGATGACTCTATGGATAAGAACTCATCCTGCAAGTACAGAGGACCAAGATTTGGCTCCCAGCACCCACCTCAGATAGCTCACCGCCATCTTTGTGTAACTTTGTTTATTGGGGATCCAACACCCATTTCTGGCTTTCACAAATACCTGCACACATATAGTGCACATAAACTCATATAGGCAAATGCACATACACATAAATAAGAAAGTCTTTGCTTTTTATACACAATGTCGTGTCATGGTCCAGCTTATTCTTTGCATGTGACTATCTAGTTTCCTATTACTATTTTGATTTGTTTAATTTTAGAGAGGGCCTTCTTGTGTATGTAGCCCAGGCTGCACTCCTCCTGCCTTATTTCCCAAGTGCTAAGATTGCAGGCATGAGCCACTTTGCCTGGTCTATCACCAGTTTTATTTCCAGTGAATAGACTTGACAGAAATCATCTGCTTCTGGACTTTAAGTGGGCCAGACTGATCCTTTGTGGCTTCTTTGTCTCTGTCTTGATATCTGTCAGCTTCATCTTCTCTTCTCTTGTAGGATGGCTCTAGCTTATCTAGTCTCTAGTTCCCATTTCAGATTTTAGAATTGATCTATCACTTCCTATGATATGAAGCAGCCAGCTGAGCTTCTGATAGGGATCGTGAGTCTGCAGAGGAGCTTGGGGCCACCATGCTGCTGTGCTTTTCAGTTACAGCCTCTTAGGATTGTGTGTCTAGCTGATCTTGGGGCCAACATGCTGCAACAGCCTCTCAATCTGTACATCCACGAGGGAGGCAGGACTTCCAGTTTATTGACTCAGAGCCTCATTATGTCTCTCATTGTTGCCTCCAGTTTGTGATTTCTTTCTCCCAGCTTCCTAGCACTGGAGTTACAATCATATCCCACCACACCTGGCCCTGCTTTACAAAAGCTTTAGTATCCCTGCAATGCAGCCAGCATATGGTCCAGGGAATCTGAACCCATGGCTCCTGAGTTCAGGGTTATACTCTGCATTAAGCTTGACTCTATATGTTGACATGTCTTGGGTTCTGCTCTTCTTTACTCTCTTGACTGTGTACTACCTCTGGTAGACTGGATAATTGCTTTATTCTCCTCTCATTATAGACAGCCTGTACGGATTGTGTATACTCCTCCCAAAGATCCCACCAAGCCTAAGGGAAGTTCCCAATTGGATGTGAATGAGGAAGTTGAGGCACTGATTGTCAAGTCGCCCCACAAGGACCGGGACCCCTCTCTGTTCAAGGTGTTATACAAGACTTTTGGGCCCTACTTTCTCATGAGCTTCCTGTACAAGGCCCTTCATGACCTGATGATGTTTGCCGGCCCCAAAATCTTGGAGTAAGAACTCTTGCATGATTACCTGGTTCCCTGTAACCTCCTGGGCAGTCCTGTCATGTGCTGGAGCAGGCTTGTTACCTACCCTCACCTTCATCTTCCCTAGCTTTGTTTAATTACTATCTGAGTTGTAGCCACTTTGATTGCAAGTCACAAAAGCCTCCTGAATCCAAAGTTAGGAGGATATGGGACTGTCTAGAGCAAGGATGCAGGTAGATCTCATGAGTATCTGCAGCTGGAAACCAAGGCAGCAAAGGGGGCGTCTGCTATCTTTCTCTCCATCACCTTGGTCTCAGTGTTCTCTACTTGACTACCTTTGAGTGACGTGCTGGTGGAGAGATATAACTATCAGAATGGTGATCCCAAGGGAGAGATGTCTGTTATAAGAATCTGGTACCTGGCAGTCATAGCACCCCTATAAGGTAAAGTGTTGTCTGGCAGATGGCTCAGGTAGAAATCACTAGGGTGACTTGAAAGTATTTGCCTCTACTGTATGTATCACACTCAAATCTCCCTCCCACCCCACAGATTGCTTATCAACTTCGTGAATGACAGGGAGGCCCCTGACTGGCAGGGTTACTTGTACACAGCACTGCTGTTTGTCAGTGCCTGTCTGCAGACACTGGCACTCCACCAGTACTTTCATATCTGCTTCGTCAGCGGCATGCGCATCAAGACTGCCGTGGTGGGCGCTGTCTACCGCAAGGTAGGCCATGCACCACACCCAATCTCGTGACCCCAGAATCCAGGGACAGCTAGCTGGAGCTCTCCAGCCCAGCATCCTCAGCAAAGAAAGGATGGAGACTGTGGGGACCATGGAGCCAGAGATAGCCCTCATCATACTTTGTCTCTTAATAAAATGGCTCTCAGTGGCTAACGTGTGGGATATCAGTGAGTCTGCGGGCTACCTATGGGTAGCTGGGTTTCTTAGACAGATTGGGTCTCTTTGATGAAGTCATGGATGGAAATTCAAAATCAGAACTTGGGGAGATGACTAACTAGGTAAAGTGCAAGCTTGACCACCTGAGTTTGGGTTTCAAAACTAGGTAAGTTTGGCAAGGTAGTGCATATCTATATACTGAGCAGTGAGATAGGAGAATTCCTAGAAGCTCCTGAGGCAGGTAGCCTGGGGTACAGTAGTGATGAAGGACAATATCTGTCCTTCACATGTGTACTATGGATGCATATGCATATTCAGACGTGTACAGTTTTTTATTTTTAGTTTTTTAAAGAAAAGCAATCTATGTTAAATAAAATAGTTTCACATCCTGGATTTGCCTTCACTTTCACCCTACATTTAAACTGAAGAGATAGTATGCTTCTTGAATGGAGGTAGATAGCTTTAAATATTTTTATTTATTTCACCATGCTGGAGGTGCACTTGACTGACAGGGAGTATTTCATAGAGTTTGGGCCACAGCCCCACTTCCACTTTTTGGTTGTTGTCGATGTTCAGTTTTTTTTCCCCATAATTTCAATTTTTATTGAAAATAAATTTTTTTCATATAGTATATTCTGATCAAGGCTTCTCCTCCTTCAGCTCCTTCCAGATCCTTTCCCTCTACTCAAGTCCTTCCTTTCTTTCTCTCATTAGAAAACAAACAGGTAGTTTAAAGGGGCTCAGTGATCTTTCAGCCCACTCATGTCCTGGCTTCTGTACCATGGGTCTCACAGGCTGGCAAGAGAGGCAGTTTTTCTAGTGCTTCTTACCTCTAATTACAAATTGCACTCATCTATTATCTTGAGTCCTGGTATGTAGGCAACAGCCCAGACCAGTGGAACCCTGAAAAGTCACGGTTGCTGTGCTCAGACATAGGGATATTTTAAGTGCACGGACACATGAAGACATCCTAATCACAGCTTGGGATGAGGGCTTTTTCTGGGTAGAGGCCAGGGACTGTCTTGCAGTTAGTATGCAGACTGGCCAAACAAAGCATTGTCTAGCTCCCAGTGTCAGGGTACTAAGGCCAAGAGCCTTGTGTTGGAATTTGAGGCCAACAGCATGGTCATAGCCTTGAGCTGCTTAGAAATCCAGAATCCTAATGCTTCTTGACCTTTTGGCTAAGATCAAGTGTAGAAATCCCGAATCCTAGCCTAAACACAGACCTGCTGATTAAGAACACTCAGGTGACATGCCTGCATATGAAGTGTGCAAGGTTATGGTTTAGAAAGTGCCTGGAGCAGGTCAGGGTGCTTACTGCTGTCCAGAGTCTTGTCCAGGGTCTGGGGAGAGTTCATGACCCTTTGCCTTCACTTGTAGGCTCACCTCTTCCTCTCTCCTGAATCCACAGGCTCTTGTGATCACCAATTCAGCCAGAAAATCTTCCACGGTTGGAGAGATTGTCAACCTCATGTCTGTGGATGCTCAGCGCTTCATGGACTTGGCCACGTACATTAACATGATCTGGTCAGCCCCTCTGCAAGTCATCCTAGCCCTCTACTTCCTGTGGCTGGTGTGTGTTTTCCCTTGGTCTTCTTCTTGGGCAGGGAGGCCTAACACTAGGCACTAACAGGGCAGGTATGGGTGGGAAAGAATGTTTCTTGCTTTCGTTTGCATTTTATTTTCTGGTCTGTTTGCTAGTTGTGGTTATTTTATTCTTTCCTTATATTGTCAAGGTTTAGTTCCATTTGGTGGCTTGGTATATATGCATTGTCATTTCTTTGTCTATGTATGTGGGCTGTGCGTGTGTGTGTGTGTGTGTGTGTGTGTGTGTGTGTGTGTGAGAGA
>JADRCC010162967.1:0-10954 GCA_019843855.1 Hylomyscus alleni
CCCCCCAACCTCCCGCCCCGTCCCCACCCCCCCACACCTTTTCAGAGGGGAAGAGGAGGGTAAGGAGAGGCTGTAATCAGAATGTATAGTGAATAAATAAATAAATTAAGGGGGGGAATAAATGCAGAGCAAGAAAAAAAAGAAAAGAAAAAAGAGCTGCACACCAGTAGAATTAGATGAACAAAATCTCAGAAATAAACCATTGCTGTGTTGTTAGTTGATTTAAGGCAACTATTTAGCAAATGGTGCTGGAAAAACTTAGTATTCATATATTGAAGAATGTACTCATATCATACATATACAAAAATGGATAAAGAACTAAACATAATAGCTAAAATTATATGTTTTGTAAGGTAGTAAAACCCATGATTACAACACTCACTAGTCAGAGATAGGAGGCCAAACTAGGTTCTATAGTGAGAACCTCTCTCAAAATAATGTAGTTCTTAATGGTTTGGTGAGTCAGTAGTTCTAGCCCTAGGTATACACCCAGGCAGTACAAAACCACTGTGAACAGCACTGTTTATTGCAGCACTCCCCCTAAGAGTAACTTAGTTATCCTTTATTTTGCGTTAATGAACAAGTACTCTATCTATTCAACAGACGTCATCCAGGGACAGTCAGGGACAAAGCATAGAGATGTGATAGCTCAGGTAAACTTTGGGGATATAAAGCTAGACACTAAGTATTAAGTACCACAAACCTCCATTAATATGAGATTCTCAGAGAGGAATATCACACCCTAAGTGTGGCTTAGATGGTCTTACCAGCTGTAGAAAAGAAGATTTGTACACCCATGATTTAGAGGGCCCCGTGCGATGGCCCACTTGAGAGGTAGAGACAAGAGGACCTCTGAGTTCAAGGGTGGCTTGGGTCTGTATAGTGAATTTCAGACCAACTGTAGCTACATAGAAAGACTCTTATGCCAAAATAAATAAACAAATACATAAATTCCAAAATAGTAACGATAATTTAAAAATGGTAGAATTAAAACTAGAGGGCTGAGGGTATAGCTTATTTAATGGAGCACTTGCCTAACATGCTCAGATCCCTGAGTTTGATCCCCAGTACCACGTAGACTGGGTATGGTAGGGTCAGCCTGTAATCTTTACACTCTGAAAGTACAAGTGTGGGGTTCATAAGTTACACTTGGCTACAGAGTGACTTCAAGGGCCAGACTTGGCACATAAGACTGAAAACAAAACATAAGAATATAATATTTTATGATATAACTACAGTAAATAAAGAATGTAAAGAATAGATGTCAGTCAATGGTAGAGTGTGTGCCTAGCATTTATTTGTGTGGCTCTGGATTCGCCCCCAGTACCCCTCCCCGGTGTAAAATTATTCTTTTTCACATCAGTACTTGTTTGTCAACAAAATGTGGCCATAACCCTGTGCAGACTTAATCACATCCATTTTCACATCAAATAAAATGTTCACTATTACTCTGGTATTAAATACTATTCTAGGGTCTTAAAAGGGGGAGTGCTAAGTTTTCACCTAGAATAGTTGGGAACCTACAAAGCTGCTATCTATGAAGTGTTGAGGTCAGATATCAAGACTGAGAAATGTGTGAGTGGGTTGTGCAGCAGATTTAGAACATCAAAATAAAGGGTGAGGGAACCTCTTCAGTATTCAAACATTGTAAGATAGCAGACTTCTTAACGTATATACAAGCCTGGTTTCTCAGACAGACGGCAGAGAAAACTTAATAGGAAAACAAAAAATAGGATGAAGAACTCAAGACCATGAATTTTTATCAAAGAAAACCAGTAATCCACAGATCTAAGCAAACAAACAAAAAAAGCAACTCAATAAAACCTAAGTAAGACAGACAAAGACAGTACACCACACTCAGATACATTGGGCAGAAGCAGTGTAGACAGACAAAGAAATCCTGCAGGTTGCATATTGACAAACACCCTGAGCTGCTACCAACTTGACCTGCAGTGGTCTAGACATGGATGAGAAGAGGCTGCTGTCACTGTGCTAGAGAAAGAAGTCTGAGAAGAAAAGACAGCCCAGAGAAAGTGTCCTTTTAGAAATGAGGTAAAACTAGATGTGGTGGCACATAACTGTAATCCCCAGCACTGGGGAGGCAGAGGTAGGTGGGTCTCTAAGTTCAAGGCCAGCCTGGGCTACACAGCTAGACTCTGTCTCAGACAATAAAATGAAAATAAAAGCTGTTGTTTAAACATCTTTCTTTTTAATAACTAAGATTTTATTGATTGAGGATCAATACATTTCAGTTCGTACAGAATTTTAACACATGTACCAAAAAACCTGAGAGCTGTGCGTTATGCTTCTTCTAAACCAATTATTACAGTGCTGTTCCAGCTAAAAGCTTGGTGGAAATTTCTCTTTTAGAAGATCTCACACAACATCATCAAATGACAGTATCTTTACTTCCTGTCATTCACATTTTGACCTATATACTACATGCTCAGGTTTTTATTTTTCATAGCACATTGTTACAAGTTACTACCACAAATAGAAATGTTAAAGATGTTAGAGTTTTTCTTTCTTTCTTTTTTTTTTTTTTAATGTTTGCTAGTTTTTGTTTGTTTTGTTTTGTTTTGTTTTTGAGACTGGGTATTTCTAAGTAGTCTTGACTGCTGGAAGTAGATCAAGCTGGCCTCAAACTCAGAGATCTTCCTTCTCTGCCTCCCAAGTGATGAGATTAAAAGTATTTACAACTGTGCCCTCCTTAACTCACAGTTTTGACCAGAGAAGGACCAAAGAGTAATTTTGTTTTTTAAAGGAAACAGTTCTAGAAACAGGAGACTAGAAGTAATTTAAAATACTTGAAACACATTAAGTATATGATTGGGATTCCAAATTGCCATTAAGTATGCTTTGTATTATAAGATGTAAAACTTACCCTTACATGGAATGTTAAGCTGATACCTAAACTGGTCCCAGCCTCCCATAGTTGAGTGTCCCACTTTCTCTTCTGGTTGTACCAAAAAGAAATGAGTGTTTACACTTCTTTTAAAAAAATCATTTACATTTAAAAATGGAATGAGGTGGGATTCTCCTTTTTACAATGTTTCTAGTTTCTAAAAACTTGCATTCAGAACATAGTTGGTAAAAATATTCCTCTGGGTTGTAGAGGAATGAGATTGTACAAAAAGGGAGACGGGAGACACCGATAGGCACAGTACATGATTAGTTCAATTTGACTTCTACTTCACTGGAGCCTGACCTCCTTGATCTTAGCTTTTCGGTTTTCTGAAACAGCTCTTAGTTGCTTGGCTAGCCTCTTTAGTCTAGTTGCTCTTTGTTTCTGTCCTCCGCTTTGTTTATTCTTTTCTTGTCTGATGACTTATCCTTAGCTGGGCCTTTTTTTTTTTTTATATATATAACCTTTTTTCCAGTTTGGCAGGAACAAATTTAGCCTTGATGATCTACACTTGGAAGTCTTCTTTGATGCCCATTCTAAGCTGACCTTCTTCTTGGGTGTTGTGGTACAGAGGGCCCATGTGACGCTGAGGCCTGTTAGATGAATCTGCACTGCACCCAGACTCACGTTAAAAATTTTAAAAAGCAAGAAGCTGTTTAAAACAAAGATATATATGGTGGAGTTTATACAGATTTACAAATAAATCATATAGTATTAATAGCTCAGAGAAAGGTAGTGTGCAAATGAAATCACTTTGTAAGGTTATTTTATTGCCGTTTAAGTAGACTAATTAGAAGTGAATAGTGCTTTTTAAAATATTTTTATTTTTTAAGATTATAATATAATTACATCATTTCCTTTTCCCATTCTTCCCTCAGAACCCCCCACTTTCAAATTCATGATTTCTTTTTTTCTTTAATTGCATACATATGTATGTATGTAATATTTACTAATATATGTATTCCTAAGTATATAAAGACAGCCTGCTCAGTCTGTATGATGTTACATGTAGGTACAGGTTTTTCAAGCTGACTCTTTAGTGGGCTGTTTCCTGGGAACCACCTTTCCTTCCACCTCAGCATTCCTTAGTTCCCTACAGTTCTTTGTGTAGGATTGAGTCTTCATGAGCTTGCCCACCCATTAGCCTGTCTGTTGGTACCGTCCTTGTTCAGTTCCTATTTGACAGCTGTGTTGTTGAGACTTCATGGGTGTAGCTTCTCTGACACCATCTCACAGCCAACTTCATGTTTCCTTAGAATATGTCCACTCCTTCTGCAATGCTCCAAGCCTTTTGTTGTGTTGTAGATATATCAGTTGGGACCGGGCCCTACAACTCTGCAGTGGTCTCCATCTCTTGCAAAGAGTTTTGGAGGATGTGAGAACTACTGTGGGTATAAGGGTAAATATTTTGAATGTAGCTAATAAATATGGTGACTTAGTGAACATTTAAGGATTTATTTTTAATTACATGCTGTGTCTGTGTGTGGGTTTATGCATGTGAGTGGAGGTGCCTGGGAAGAACCAAAGAAGGCATCAGATCCCCAAGAGCTGGAGTCATGGGGGGACCTGAAGCAGGCAGACTGATGCTGGGAACTGAACTCAGTTCCTCCACCAGAGGAATATGTGATTTAGACCACTGAGCCATCGCCTTTCATCACTAAAGATAAATAACACTAAGAATAAATAAGTATTTTCTTTAGAGAAAGTACTAAGAAGTAAAGACTTAAAGGGAAGAAGAAGTGCTAGCAGAGAAAGTAAAGTGGAAGACAGGTTCTGTAGCTGCAGTAGTGGAAGTAGTAAAGCAGATGAGATAGAGCAGCTACAAGTAAGAAAACCGTGCACAGCACTTGTGCCAGCAGTCATGGCTGCAGCTGCTGATCACCATAATCTGTAATCCAGTCCCAGGGGATCTACCTCCATGTGTAAACAGACAGTAAGTGGATAGAAATGAAGGCAACAAATGAATGTTACATGTTATCTTCATAGAATGAGAATCACTACATTGAAGTAAAAAGGCGTTGTGGAGGACCTGTGGAATGATGCACACTATTATACTATTATAAATTATTCAAGATCTCCACTATTATATTGTAGAAGTATTGAGATACATCAAAAAACTAGATAGTAAGAGCTGTTGTCCTTGGGGATGGGGTAGGTGAGATGGTAAGGAAGCTGTGCAAATGTTTCTATGGTGGATGTAATAAAAACTTGAGTTGTACTTGGAGACGGTACTACCTACAACTTTGAACAATGTACCACAGCCTTTCCCTGTCAGAAGCCCCTGCTATTTGCTGATTTTAGTCCTGTGAGTTTCCTTTGGCTAAAATACTCTCCAGTTTACCTTTTAAGAACCAACCCCTCACACTCTGGAGCATGAGCATGCATGCACACACACACTCATACTCCTTGGTAGCATGAAGTTTGTATGTGTATGTGTATGTGTGTGTGTGTGTATGTGTGCGCCCGCGCACACCTGCACACATACACTCAGGCCTACCTGCCTGCTGTTGAGTAGTTCATCTCTCAAGGAATCCTTTCTGCTATGTATGCCATCATTATTCTTAAAAATTTCCAGTGTTGATTCTCGTTATCAGTGACATGGAATTGAGTGTCCCAACAGCTCTTCAGAAAGATGAGCATCCTAATTCATATCAGATGGTTTTGTTTTGTTTTTTTTTTCCCGAGGCAGGGTTTCTCTGTAGACTAGGCTGGCCTCGAATTTAGAAATCCGCCTGCCTCTGCTTCCCAAGTGCTAGGATTAAAGGCGTGCACTACCACCGCCCGGCTTATATCAGATGTATTGATGTGTGTCCATAAGTATTTAATCCTCAAGTATTCAGAGAGAGAGAGGTAATAGAGATAAGGTAATAGAGAGAGAAGAAAGGTAATAGAGATAAGGAGAGCACAAAATGAGGGTGGGGAGAATTGTCTCTCAGAGCAGTAGCCCATATATACACATAATCCTTGTGATCAGTGAAAACAGTCAGAGGAACTAGGCCTGGCCCCGGGTCTCTACTCACTTTTTGTTGTGTGGGTTGTTTTCCTCTTCTGGAGCTTCTTGGTCAGTGTCTTATTTTACTATTATTTTTTATTGTGAGGTAGTATGATGGGTGTAGAATCTAGGAGAAAGCAGAATCAAAAACTAATGAAATATTCCCAGCACCAAAGGCTACGGAAGCAGTAATATGGAGCCTGGGGCTATCTTGTTCAGGGTGGGTAGAAATGGGCAAGCTCCTTCTTCATCATGATATACGAGTTATATAGGTGTATGTGATTGGAGCAGGGGTTTTCCAACCCAAGGGTTTCCCTAATATAGGGACAAAGGACTTGAGTCTTGGCTATGGGATTTTGAGACAGGAAGGACTGTGGTCCTCTTAACCTAGGTTCAGTCGAGTGTATTCATTGATAGGACCTCCTTTAGGCTGAGAGCCTAATAACTTCTCTGTGTTTTGCACCAAGAACTAAGTCATAAGTGGTTTCTCTGGATTGAATGGCATTTGTATTGCAGGACGCAGAGGGCTCCACATGTTTGCACTTGGCTGCCAAGAAAGGCCACTATGATGTGGTTCAGTATCTGCTTTCAAATGGACAGATGGATGTCAACTGCCAGGTAAAGCCATTTTTCTGTACAGTGGCATAGCTGTCCCACCTCCTTTATCATTCATCTCCTACTCTTAGTTTCAAATGCTTAAAGGCCTACAAACCCCTAAAGGCATTATCTTAGTTTCTGTTGCTGTGATAAACACCATAACCAAAGTAACTTGGAGAAGAAAGGAGTTATCTGACCTTACAGGTTATAGTCCCTAATTGATGGGAATCAGGAGGCAGAAACTACAGCAGAATCCATGATAGAATAGCACTTACTGGCTTGTTTGCTTTCTTATACATTCCAAGACAATCTGCCCAGGGTAGGCCCTTTCACATCAATTACGAAGCAAGAAAATGCCCCACAAACTTGTTTACACAACCTCTGATGAGGTTTTCTCAGTTGAGGTTCACTCTTCCCAGATGACCCTAGCTTATATTAAGTTGACTAAAAATGGCCAGCCCAGGCCTCGTCCCCATATTCTCCTCTTTCTCTGTAAGGCCTCTCTGCAATATTTGACTAAACGGTTCTATCCTTGGTATTCTGTCAGGCCTCCTCCTGTCTATTCAGAGTCTCCCAAACTCCTATACCCAGGATGGCTTCTGCCCTTCCTGAGAACACCTAGGCCTCCTTCCTAGATCTGGTTTGAATTGCCCACTGTCTCACTGTATGTGCTATTTGCTGACCTGCCCCACCCCCATCAGTCATAAGGTGGTGTTTCACCAGTTCTGTGATCTATGCTGCATTGTTAGTGCTAGGCACACAATAGTTGTCTACAAATACATGTCAGTCCAGCAGATGATCTAAAAAAGCTGGCTCCAAGACTGTCCCACACACCATTGTAGGTCCCTTTGATCCTTGATTTAAAGCTGCATTTCCATCTCCCTCATGTCTCTGTGTCTTTAGCTCAGGTCCTTCCTGCAATTTGCTTTAGTCCTCGCGTCTTGTGCTGTCTGAAAGTAGCATGGTGTGATTTATTTTAACTGTCCTTAGCATTATATGTTTATTAACCCTGTTGGGTTACTGTGAGGCATTCTATTCCTTGTCACTCTGGGCTGGTGTTTATGCAGCATATGTGCCTTTATGTCAACACTGTCTCTGATAATGCCAATAGTTGACTATAGAGAGATCATCTTCATTTGTGGAGGCTTTGTGTGTCTACAAGGGCATGCATATGTGGGTGGACAGAGACCCCTATGGAGGTGTGTAGGAGGAGGCTGTCTCTCACCTCCAGACTGATGAGTGCTAACAGAACACTCAGTTCCTGCAGAATACCTTTTCTGCTCTAAATGAAATACTTAACATACATGGATCTCACCATAGTAATAGGAAGGTGACTCATGAGATCCTTAATGGACCTTACAGAGTTAGCAGACAGGATTACTCTTTCTCCCCTGCTGCTCTTGTAAAAGAGGCAGTGATAATTTCTTCTGTGCCTGATATTCGTTAGTCTATCTGCTGGTCGGTCTTGTGTTGGTCAGGGCTAAGAGCAAGAATGAAACATTGTATTCATACTTCCAACAAACCTTGCTATGGGTCCCCCCGGGTTGTTTGAAGCTGACTGAATGTTCAGTCCTGACAACAGTGTTAGCTGAAGCAGAGAGCTCAGCTAGCTGCTTATCTCCCCGACTTCAGAGGGGCTGTGCCTTTGGTGGGAGCCAGCACCTGCATTGACTTTCCAGAAAATAGTTCTTTGAGGACCCCTAGTCCTGAGTGGGATGCATAAAGTCAGTCATTCTCTCACTTGCTGTCTGATGTGACATCTTTTGTCTCTTACACTCAGGATGATGGTGGTTGGACACCTATGATCTGGGCCACTGAGTACAAGCATGTGGACCTGGTGAAGCTGCTGCTGTCTAAAGGTTCTGACATCAATATCCGGGACAATGTGAGTTTTTCATGGTGCTTTACGAACCTTAAGGACAAAGCCTTTTAGAAGGCCAAAGGAGCCAGGTCACACCACTAAGCAGCTCCTTCCTTCTAGAGCTCTGAAGTGGAGTTCTAGCACATGATGGTTGTTTTGGCCCTTTGTAGTCAACATCTTACTGATCCAACATGGATCTTGTACTGGATCCCTACAAATCTGGCCTCTGTGTAAGAGTGTTCATGGGTGTGTAGCTTGTGTGAATCACTGCCTGATCCTTTTCTCCTGGCTCATGTCCCTGACTGATATGACCTGGGGAAGGAGCCCAAGAAAAACTAGGAGTCGTTATCAGAAAGAGAAAGAAATGTGAATGATCTGACCTAATACACTCTGCGGTGCCTAGTTTTAGAGTCAGAGAAGTAGTTTTGTTATCCCTCTAGACATTATGTGACTTTCTGGGGATAGATGAACAAATGTCCATTCATCCTAGATGTACCCATCTGTTGCTAAAATTCTTTTTCACAGAGATAAAAGCAGTGTCTACCCCTTTTTGTAAGGACCTAAACAAGCTGAGCCATGATTCCACCATTGTTGTTTGCTTTGGGAAACCAGTGAGTTTATTGGGGTGGGTTCTCTAACATCAGTATCATCAAGACAATTGGCCAGAGGCTGATCTGATTGGGCTAATTCCTTAATTGAAATTTCCTCTTCGTAGGTGATTCTAGCTTATATCAAGTTGATAAAAACTAAGCAGCACAAACTGATTCTGGTGTGCAACCAACAGCAGTAGAAATAGCCTTGATGTTTGTGGACTGTGGCCTAGAGATTCTCATTTAGCAACCTTATGGCTTCCAACAACGCCTTTTCCCACCCATGCACTGTGCCCTCATTCAAACTCTTTTAACTGCTATTTTTATTGTTCTTCCAGATGCTTTTCCAAATCTGCAACTTACTCAAGAGTTACATAATGAAACCTTGTTAAAGAGAGGGTTCAGAATCTCTTAAGGGCTACCCTAGTCCATTCTAGGCAAATTAAAGTTGGGCAAAAACTAAAGAAGCAATGTTAGCAAGGGTGTAGTACAGCATGAAAGGGTCCTATCATTTACATGAGTTGTGTTTAAGATCAGTGTTTGGTACGGGTACATGAGTGGGGTATGTTAGTTCTTTCTAGTCTTCCGTAATCTAGCATTCTTCACAGGCCATCTGGTTTTATTTTAGGGTGCTGCTGAGTTTTCTCTTTTTTTTTTTTCTTTTTTTTTCTTTTTTTCTGGTTTGTTGAGACATGGTTTCTCTGTATAGCCTTAACTGTCCTAGAACTAGCTTTGTAGTCCAGGCTGGCCTCAAATTCAGAGATCTGCCTACCTCTGCCTCCCGAGGGCTGGGATTAAGCGTATATGCTACCACTGCCGGACTGGTGCTGAGGTTTTTAAGTTTTATCGTTTTCTTTTTCTTTTTGTTTTAAATGTATATATTTAGGGGTGGGGGTTGCACATGTAACAGGGCTATATGGAGGTCAGAGGACATTTTTCAGGAGTCAGTCCCTTTTTTCTACCTTTACATGAGCTCTGGGGAATCAAACTTAGGCTATCAGACTTTGACTTGCTCAACTGTCTTGTATTTCACTGACCCTTAGAATTTATAATTTTCAAAGTTTTTTGTAAGTTATATCCAGTCCTTTAGCTTTCATAGCTTTGTTGAGAAATGAATACCACTTATCTTTGAAGTATTGTTTGCTATTCCTACAATATGAAAGGATTAGTTAGCTGTCAAGTTTAGCTTTTATGTTGGTTTTGTTAGTATGTTTATTGGTGTCAGGATCTTATTATGTAGCTCTGGCTGGCCTGGAACTCACTATATCTATCTATGGCTGGCCTCAACTTCACAGCGATCTGTCTGCCTCTGCTTCCTGAGTGCTGGGATCAAATGCATCTGCCACTACACTTAGTCCTTAAGCTTGTTACTTATACAGTATGACACAATATTTAGCTGCTTTTGTTGACATGTAGTTGCAGACTAAATGAGTTTAAAGTGCATAGTGAGCTCTTCACATTTGGCCTTCTTTCTAGATCTTATCATTTGTCATGGTTTTATCAAAATGGAGGCTAATTCTCAGTAGGAGTGACTGTCCTGGATTCATTTTACATTCTGTTGGTAGTTTTTTTCTTTTTGCCTTAAATGTTTATTTATTGGCCATTTATCGATCCTCTATTGGTAGACACGTGGCTGTTATACAGTTGTAAATATTTGTGCCCCGACTTTTCCCAAATGAATCCTGGAAATGGAGGAGCCACTGCCTTGTCTCTAGAGTGATTACTGTTTCTGGCTTTTGGTTGTTGTAATCTTCATTTAATTTTTATTCCTGTAATGGCTTATTGCTGTTAACATCTTCTTGTGGACTTTTTTGCTGTTTTCTAGCTTTTTGATCAAGGATGTGTTCAGATCTTTAGCTCATGCTTCCTTGAGTAGCAACTGGTTGTTGCTGTTGCTGCTGCTGTTGTTGCTGCTGTTGCTGCTGCTGCTGTTGTTGTTGCTGTTGTTACTGTTGCTGCTGTTGTTACTGTTGCTGCTGCTGTTACTGTTGCTGCTGCTGTTACTGTTG
>JADRCC010162977.1:0-10086 GCA_019843855.1 Hylomyscus alleni
CTCTCTCTCTCTCTCTCTCTCTCTCTTTCTCTCTCTCTCTCTCTCTGTGTGTGTGTGTGTGTGTATGTGTCTCTCTCTTTCTTCTTTTTTGTTAATAAAGGTCTTTATTTTTAAATTTTATTTTATTTTTAATTTATTTTTTATACTCCATATTCCATTCCCCACCCCCATCCACCCTCCGACTGCTCCATATCCCACACCTCCTCCCCACCCCACCATTTCTTCACACAGATGCCCCCACCTCCACCCCACTTGACCTCTAAACTCCTGAATACCCAGCAATGTCACTCCTGTGCATATACCCAAAAGATGTCCCACCATGCCACAGGGGCACGTATTCCACTATGTTTATAGTGGCCTAATTTGTGATAGCCAGAAGCTGGAAACAACCTAGATGTCCCACGACAGAAGAATGGATACAGAAAATGCAGTTCATTTACACAATGGAATACTACTCAGCTATTAAGAACGAGGGCATCCTGAATTTTGCAGGCAAATGGATGGAACTAGAAAATATCATCCTGAATGAGGTAACTCAGACCCAAAAGGACATACATGGTATGTACTCACTAATAAGTGGATATTAGCCAAAAAAAAGTTCAGAATACCCAAGATACAGTCCACAGAACTCAAAAAGGTCAACATGCTGAAGAACCCAACTGGGGATGCCTCGGTCCCACTTGGGAGAGAGAAGAAAGCAATCACAAGTGGGGAGGAGGGAGGGACCTGGGAGGGAAAGTGGACAAGCTGGGGGCAGGGGAGGAACTTGGGGGGAAAGGGGATCCTGATCTGGTATTTCGTGAGGGAAAATGACTAAAACCCTGAGGGCCAGCAGAAAGAATGGAAACAGGCAACCTCAGGTTGGGGGGACCCTCCAGAATGCACCAGAGACCTGGGCGATGAGAGACTCTCTTGACTCAAAGGGAGGGACCTTAGATGAAATGCCTGACAGTAGGGAACTTATAGAGGGACAGGATATCAAGTGAGGGAGAGGGGGGCCATCCCACAGTCACATCTCTGACCCATAATGGTTCATGTCTGAAAGAATTACAGGGATGGAAATGGAGAGGAGCCTGAGGAAAAGAAAGTCCAGTGACAGGCCCAAAGTGGGATCCAGCTCAAGGGGAGGTCCCAAGGCCTGACACTATTACTGAAGCTATGGAGTACTCACTAAGGGATCTATCATGACTGCCTTCTGAAAGACCCAACAAGCAGCTGAAAGAGCCAGATGCAGATATCTGCACCCAACCAATGGGCCCAATGGGCAGAAGCTGCTGACCCCTGTTTTTGAATTATGGAAGGCTGAAAGAACCTGAGGAGAAAGGTGATCCTATAAGAGGACCAGCAGTCTCAATCAATCTGGACCCCTGAGATCTTTCAAACACTGGACCACCAAACAGACAACATAACCCAGCTGATATGAGGCTCCCAACACACATACAGTAGAGGACTTCCCGGTCTGTGTTCATTCAGAGATGATCCATCTAACCCTCAAGAGATTGGCAGCCCCAGATTTCCCAGAGGATAAATGTGTCTTCATTAATTCACTTAGGATTATGCTAAGGGAAATGTTTGAAATATGAGAACATATGTGTGATTCCTATTACATCACTTGACCCTGTCATTTGGACATCATGAAATACAGTGCTTATTGAGTTCTGGGAAGTCTGTGTGCCAATCTCATGTGTGAACATGGTGTGTGAAACCTAAGGTCCTTGTTTTAAAAGGAGTACATGATGTTATATCTGGTGATGAATTTCCTTATATCCATCCAAATTTCTTCTATGATGGGGGAACTTCTCCTATGTTTAACTTCTTATTAAATATCATTGAAGAAGAAGGAATGTATGAGCCAAGGAAATTTTTGAAGAAAGTAACACAAAGCAATCTTTCACAAGTCCACATTTTTAAATTCTGAAAATGCAGAGAAAAGAGAGTGGGACTTTTCCCACAACAACTGTAGTAAGGGCTGTCCCTAAATTCGTTGTCTGCTTGGGGATCCCATTCCCCTAAGTGAGCCTCCATCTCTGACCTCAGTGGGAGAGGATGGAATAGTCCTGCAGTGACTTGAAGTGCCAGGGTGGGGTGATACCCAGGGGGTACCTTCCCGTTCTGGGGAAGTGGGGTTATGGGGTGGGGTCTGGGGAGATGAGGCTGTCATCGGGATGTGGAATAAACAAATTAATTAATTAGTGAAAACAAACCAAAAAAAGAAAGAAAGAGAAAGAGAGAGAGATGGGGACCTTTCATGACAATAGAAACTGGTACCAGAAGCAGTAGCCCTTGTAGGGGTGAACTACGCTTAATCTATCCTGCTTAATCCTGAGGATTAGCACAGGCCTTAGGAGAAATTATCTTACCATTTCAGTCCAAAGCTTCAACATAGCTTTCCTGGTAATTAAGCTAGTATTTCACTTGCCAAATGTAACAGCCCTGTATCCATCTCTCTGTTGGTTTTGAACTTAGTGGAGAAAGGTACATAAGCACTTTTGCCCATTATGATAGATAACCTCAATTGTCAAATTAATGGGCTTGAGAACCACCTTGGGGATGAGACTGAGCATTCCCATGAGAGATTATCTCCATAAGGTAAATTGAGGTCGAAAGCCCCACCCACTGAGAGTAGGACCATTCTCTGGGCCAAGACCTTGACCTTAATATAAAGAAGAAAACAAGCTGAGTACAAAAAGAAATAGTAAACAAATATACAAGTACAAAATAGAAACCTTTAAAGTTTCAGTTCATCTTAAAACTGTCTCAAAAGTTCTGATCATTGATCAGCTGCTTTCAGAGACACTGTTTTTTTTGTAAGTCTTCCTAGATCCTAAATAGTGTACAGCTATTTACCTCATCTCAGCTATTTACCAAACATCTGAGTGAAATCCAAAAAGTTTCCAAGCCGGCCTTATGTGGTGTTTATATGAACTAAATGAAGTTTAGTTTATATGATACATCTGAGGAACTCTGACCGCTCCAACATCCTCTCACCTAGTCACAATTTATAAATGTAACACACTCAATACATTGGCCCTCAGGACTGGTAAGTATTCTGCAAAGGTCAAGAAAATGCGTTTACTATTTTATAAAGATTCCAAAATCAATTTCATTTTCAGATATTAATCTTAATAGAGAAGAATTCCTTCCCATATGGATCAGACTCTAAATGGATGAAAATGTGGGTTCCTCTGACATTGACGCACCCTTAATTACTGATATGCTCTGCAGTCTTAGAATCCCCTGGCTATTAGGCTGATCCTGGAACAAATATCTGAGTAATTAGAAAGATAATTGACTTCGATATAAATATGAATGACATGACCTGGGTTCCTAGAATTAGATTTTTCCAAATGACATGCTTCACCATGAAAGCAGTTACGTAGTTGATAGTCACAGAGTCGAAGAAATGTGTAAATCAATGTGTTTACCAAATACATGGGTGGGACGTACAGTAAGCTGGTCACTGTGGAGTGAGAAACTCTCTCCCTTAAGTTTCCGATGCTATCTGATGACATTCTTAGCTAGAAGGCTTGTGGGAGCTAATGTTCTACTATGTTAATAATATATTCTAAAGATTATACCTTCTAACTGAAAGGGTGTTAAGTCAGACACCAAAGTGGGTGATAAATGGCTAGTAAAAAAAGAAAAGGTATCACAAAATGATTTTGGCTCCTTTTATACAACATTTAAATACTCAGCTATGAAGGAGGTTATAATCAACCAGTCTACAGAATCTTATACATGAGGTCTTTTCAGGGAATTTCCTACACTATCTGCCCTTCTTAAACATTTGTGCTGACACTGATGCTTAGAAAGCTGAAAGCCCTTTCCATACTGTATGAGAAGCAGTGTGCTGCTCACTGCTGGAAAAGGCGCAGGAGGTGCATTCAACCCTGAACAACCTTTCCACACTCTGAGATTCTCAGTCATAATGGTTTGAACTTAAATTACAGGAGTCAGGGCTCTCACACTCACTCTAGTGTCCAAGTAAGTTCTGGACAAATGACATCCAAAGCCACACAGATACTATTTTTAAAATATGTACTATTTCCACTTCCTTAAAAGAAACATGCAGTGTAGAGGAACTATTGTCAAAGTAAAAGAAAACACCACATCATGCAAAGATAACAATGTTGGTGTACAGCTATTTGCCTCATCAGCAATCGTTCTGGGAACTCCTGCAGATACTACCTCCTCTCAGTCATAATTTATAAAGGGAGCATGCCAGACCTTTGGACTTTAAAGCTTCCTGCAACTGTCAATCAAATGTGTTTACTATTTCTATAAAGTTTCCAGAATCAATTTATTTTTCAGATATTAAGCTTAGTAGAGAAGATTTCATTCCCATAGAGTTCCAAGTCCCAAACTAACACTATTAATGGATAGGACTAAGTTCTTAAGCCATATTTCAAATATAGATGTTGCAAAGCCTTAAAGGAAGTTTCAGACTATAAACTCTTTAATGATCTAATGGTAAAACCATGTCTTTGAGTAACTATAAAGTGTTGTTGGGTTACATGATACAAAGATGACTCAATGTCTGGAGAGATGACTCGAAGGTTAAGAGCACTTGCTGCTCTTCCAGAGGACCTAAATTTGTTTCCTATAACCAACATGGCAGCTCACAACTGCCTGTAACTGTAGTTCCAGGGTATTTCATTTCATCTTCTGGCCTCTCAGGCAAGCAGATCCATGTGTGCTAGACATGCAGGCACTGACATGCATAAAAATAAGGATAAGTATATCTTTTTTTAAAAAATGGATTTATAAAACAGGCAAAGAATAGTTTTAATCTCACTAAGAGTATCTTCATCTTAATGTATAAAGCATGGTAAAGAACATACTTTTCAGGTTATGTTAGGGGACTTCAGAAGAAGGCAAATGATGGATTACCATGCAAAGACTGTTGTAATATGAATAAATAAACCAGGGATACTTGTAATACATCTATCTTGCCAGGTGAGTGATAGAAGTAAGAAAATAATAGAATTGAAAATACACATGGGGCAACCTCTGACATAAAATCCTTTCCAAGAAGAAATATTGTATAACAGCCCACATTTGAATTAAACATGCGTCAAATAATTTAAGGACACACTTCCAGGTGATAAGAAGAAGGCAAACAAAGTCAGCAGAAGAAAGAAGTACTAATGACCAACACAAAGACTAATTAAACAAAAACCCAAAGAACATGAATAATCAATGAGACAGAGTTGGTTGTTTAAAAAGATAAAGAAGATTAATACGCACTTAGAAAACTGATTCAGAAAAAGGCAGGACTCAAATTAATAAAATTAGAGATGAGATAGTAATAGTTACAGAAGAATTATTAGATTACTAGCATATTTTAAAAGCTATATTCTAATAAATTGAAAATCTATAATAAACA
This sequence comes from Hylomyscus alleni, assembly GCA_019843855.1. Lineage (NCBI taxonomy): Eukaryota > Metazoa > Chordata > Mammalia > Rodentia > Muridae > Hylomyscus > Hylomyscus alleni. The sequence goes on from JADRCC010162977.1 coordinate 5,387, forward strand.
AAGAGGTTGAAATGGTAATGAAAAGTCTCCCATCCATAAAAACAAGTCTAAGCCTAGATAGATGTAGGCCAAATTTCACTGGGGCTTGATGTTTTATGGGAATTGACCTTATTGCCATACAACGGCTAGGCAAGCATGTATCACTGAGCTATATTTCAAGACAGACCTGGGTGTCAAAAAACTAGCATCTATGTAAGTTAAATTATCTCATTAAATAGGAATGAAAGAAACACTGGCAAACTTGTATGAAGCCAAATAGACCAAAACTCAGTTTTAAATGACAAAAGTTAAAATAATAGGCTAAAATCACAAGATCCTCTTAAGTGATGGAGGAGTTCAATTCCATCCATGGCAAAAAATACGGTGGAGAGCAGAATCAGAAGGAACCAACCTCAACATGGTGAAGGCTCTGTCTAATAAAACTGTAGTGAACATTATACTAAGTCAGAAAAAAACTCAAACACATCCACTAAAGATGAAAGACTACAAGAGCATCCACTGTCTCCACAATTCTGTAATATAGTCATCCAAGTCTAACCTAGAATAAAAGAAATAAACAGTAAGAATATGATGAGGAAAAGATGTCAAATTATCATTCTTATCAGATAATATGATCGTGTACATAAGAGACCCAAAATATTCCACTGGGAAACTCAGGACTGATACTCTCAGTAAAGTAGCAAGAGACAAATTCAACATAGAATCATCATCAATGTTTTTTTTTCCATATCGATAATAAATAAACATGCTGTGATAGAAAACAGCTACTCAAGTCCCATACCCAAAATCCGAACACTCCCAATTGTATGAGCAGCCAGTTCTCAAAAGGATGTCTGCTGTGATGTAATCTCTCTTAGAAATAGCTGCATAAACAAGACCAGACCAGTGACAGTTATCAATAGACATGCTAGTACAAAAGGGGAACATCTCACAGGGTTACGCCTCTAGACAAAGAACTGTAGGCTATACATGAATGATGGAAGAGGGCAATTAGCCTTTCTCAGGGATCAGACACACTATTGGTTATTCAATACAAAATGGTCAACCCAGAAACTGAATGAATGCAGAATGGACTCAGCAGGTTGTATTTACAGATCTGTGAATTCATACATATTTATTAAATAATGGTAATCACAAAAAAGGAGAATTTTGATTTGAAAGTGGACAGGACATAACGGAGTCTGAAAGGAAGAAGACAAAGAGTGGCTATGCTGTAATTCTATTTTACTTAATACACATAAAAATTTTTAAAAGTGATGACTGTATGAGAAAATACCATCTTGCTGATGTTAATTACATAAAAGCATGTTATTATTCTTTCTTTAAAAACAAATTAAACAAACAACAACAAAAAACAGAAACTCTTCAAAATAAACTCCTCCTTCCTTAAATATGTAAATACGTTCACATGAGCAAAACCAGGGTGCTGCAAATGCTTCTCCAAGCTAAACTGTTCTCCTTTAGAAATCAGCAGTGTGAGCGGTCCCAGCCCCACCCCACCCCCAGCTGCACCATGAGAAGCTCTGTCACTATCCAGCAAGCACTTGTTACCAGTTCTAGAGGGATTTGGGCTTTAATCTGTACCTGTGTATACGTCAATAAAGCAATCAAACTCAAATTAGACAATTCCAAGGTTCAGATTACACAGGTAGATAGCTCTTATAGTGTGAAATCTAGTGTCTTACTCATTGGTACCAGTTTCTCAAATAATGGTGTCTCCGTTTGTCCAGTGTGCTGTAAATCACATGGCTCAAGAAGAGGATGTGAGGGAAATAGAGTGTTCCCCAGTGTGGCCTGTGGTGTCTGGTCTGCACTGGAAGAGAGGCAGCCATAGCTCAATGCCCTGTTGCTGGGTATGGCTTCAGAAGACCTGAGTTCAAACTTCTATGAGGAACAGAACAGCTTGAGATGATCATTTAGCTCCGAGACTTCCTGTAATAAGATGAGTCAGAATAGAAAAAGTAGAGACGTACAAGTACACGATTAGAGCAGAAGGCCTAGAAATAGAGTCACACAAATACACAAGAGAGATCTAGTCTTTAAGAAAGGAGCAAGAGGGAGGGGAAGGTCTATAATTTCAATAGATCATACTGAGTGAATAGCCAACTATATGTAGAAAGGTAATAATAGACATAAATCTTACATCACACACAAAAATTAACTGTAAAAAGATCACATACCTATTTAAAACCAAAACTGACAACATCAGGAAGAGAACACAGCAAACTTAAGTGATAGCAGGTCTGTGGTTGATTCTTACATGATACCCATGGGAATGTTTGCGCTATGAGCTACATTGTTAACAGAATGGAAGGAAATACCAAAGACAAAGAATTTGGAAACCAGTCTATCTGATAAAAGAATTGCATCCAAAATATAAAATTAGATATAAAGAAATTTAAATTTCACTGATAATTGTAATGACATTGCAATTATAGAAGTTTTGATATAAAATAGAACTAGATAGTGGTTTGCTTTATTAGAAGACGAATGTACAAGTGTTATACTTGTAAACACATGACTACATGTAAATATCTGCGTTTAGATAATGGGTTTCTAGAGCCTCTTACCAGCTTACTATAAGGGCTTCCTGGGGAGAATGATGATGCTTTTTTGCTTGATGCCCATTCATCAGCCATTATTTCTTAGGAAAGGGAGCAGTCCAAAAGAATTTCCATTTCACAATATGCCTGATTCTTCATCTGCTTTAAGACTGACTGAATTAATAATGAATCACACTTTCTGAGAAAGAAGAAAATAGCAATCATAAGTGCTGAGGAAAAGTACATTTAAAATTACCCACAAAACCATATAGCAAACTGTTCTGGAAATTGTTAGTCATAAAGCAGAAATTTGTTGTAAAAAATGATAAGACAAGAGATAAAAATGTCAGCGTGTAAAAATCCCAGTAGTATCTGCTCACCATTTCACAATAAATAAATAAATAAATAAATAAATAAATAAATGTACCCAAATTACACAATTCTTAAATTCTAAGTGATACAACTTATCTACATAACATTTTATAGTATGTTTTAACTCCTAAGCAGTAAGTTACGTTTTAAGATCTAAGTTTTTAGTTAGATGGGTTTAGAGGAAAACTGTGTAGTAAGATGGGGTTGGAAGAAGAACACATCAATATAAGTGACTGAATCAAATCAAGGGCCCAGTATAAGCTGGACCAACTCTTCTTCATCATACATTTAAATGTTACTTTAGGACCAGCACCGGAGAGGTCAGACTTCACTATCTAGCATGCCTAACCTTTCTCTTCCCTGATGAAATATAAATATTAATGGCTGGAAGGACTTTTTCTCACATCCTGTCTGAACCCTCAGAAGAGCCCAGAAGACAGACCTGGAGGGTTTGAAAGAAGTAGAAACCACGAGCTGATGGGAAAAGCACCATAGACCTGTCTGGGCTTTGTGTTGATGCGAAGCTTTCGTTTTTGTTAGAACGTTTGTTACATCCTAAGAACTATCAAATCACATCAGTTTCACAGTCCTAAAAGCTGAGAATATCTATATCAAAGAAAATGCTTGCTCCAACTTGGAGTTTAAAAATAAAATTCAGCAAACCACCTAAGCTAAAAACTTTGGACAAAACACCCACGGTTCCCACAGAGGCTTTGTGGTGAAAACCTTGAACACAGATGGTGTCCGTGTGGCTAGGTCCCAAAGCAAGAGAGACCGGAGGGGAGAGCTCTGCAGAGCATCCTGGCAGGGCAATAGAGCAGGAAGCAAAGGAAAGTAAACAATGACAGCAAGCATGGCCACGAGGAACTAAAAATGGAGAGCCCGCTTTGGTAAATGGAACAAAGAAAAGCTTTAAAGGAGGGAGAACTTAGTTGTGGATATGGTGGTTCGAATGAAAATGACCTCATAGGCACTATTAGGAAGGCTGTTCTTATTGGAGTACGTGTGGCCTTGTTCGAGGAAGTGTGTCACTGTGGAGGTGGGCTTTGAGGTCTCTGAGGCTGGAGGCCCAGTGCGGTATTCTCTTCCTGCTGTCTGCTAAACCAGATGTAGAACTCTCATCTGTCTCTCCAGCACCATGTCTATCTGCGTTCTACCATACTTCCTACCATGATGACAATGGAATAAATCTCTAAATTACCAGCAACCCCCAGTTAAACCTTTCCTCTACAAGAGTTGCCACAGTCACGGTGTCTCTTCCCAGCAATCAACTCCAACTAAGACAGAGGGTCTGTTGGCAGTGTACTCTGTGCTAAGCGACTTACTCAAAGCAGCCTCATTTACAGCTCTATGATGTGCGTGGGTCCTCGCTGATCTTTGCATCTTCCTAACCATAAACTTAAGGATCATCTGCCTTTCAGCATTCATTCAGCCAGATTGAGAGGAGACAGAACATCCATTACTGTAGCTTAGAACAAAAGAAAGATGGATGAGGTCTCACGTGACAGGAGCTAGTACCTAAAGGGGAGAACGTTATTCCAAGACGCACACCTTCTGATACTCTGTCCCAAATCACCCCCACAGATAGAAAATCACAACTTTTATCCTGGGGAAGAGAAGAACCTTAGGTTTGAAAGCAGGATAGAAATACATCTTTCTTTTCACAACTACAGTTACCATTCTTGGTCTCCATACTGGGTGGATTTATTCCTTTCTCCTGCGACTATTTCCTCCTAGTCATGGTACTGTCCAGGAGAGGTAGTTTTAACTATGTACTCTTTTTTT
>JADRCC010162996.1:0-18542 GCA_019843855.1 Hylomyscus alleni
TTTTTTTTTTTTTTTTTTTGAGTTTAAACTCAGGCCATTTAAGATTTCAAGTTAATGCTTTACTCTCTGGGCCATCCCCTCAGTCCACCTTAATGTTTGGAAGGTGTTTACATGCAGTTGTGGAGGTTAATCAAACAGCCATACATATGTTTCCACACTGAGATTACATTATCTCTCATAACTGTGCTCTGAGAGGAGATCTGGTGGTACACACCCTGGGTGGCTTTCTTCCTTAATTTTAGCTGTCGGTTTGACAGGGCCCAAAGTCATCTGAGGGAGTCTCAGTTGGGGAATTGCTCAGATCACGTTTGCTGGAAGCCATGTCTTTGAGAAATGATCTTGATTATGTGTTGATATGAAAGGACCCACCCCACTGTGGAAAGTGCCATCCCTCTGCGGGCGGTCCAGGGGGCCTGTATCAGGAAGTCAACTGACTGAGAAAGGAACAGATATGTAAACAGCATTCTTCCATCTTTTATGCTTCAGTTTCAATTTTGTTGTTGTTGGTTTATTTATTTATTTATTTATATTTATTGAATCCCGGTCCTGCCTTCCTTCAGTGATGGGTCATGATGTAGAAGTGTGAGACGTTAAGTAAAACCCTTTCCCCTCCAGTTGTTTTCAGTCACGGTGTTTATCTCAGAAACATCTGGTTTTTATACTCCTAGCCCTTGGAGGTTTGGTAGATATTATTTCTTTTCATAGCTTCATGGTGGAGTTTTGTAGATGGCACTTAGCCCATAATAACTGTTATGCAGAGCTCTTGCTATGAAATTATCAAAACCTTAACCTAGATTGTGCAATGGAAGCAATTATGTTACGTAACTGGGAAAGTTCAAGCCATGATGACCATGTTGAAAGGCATGAAGTAGCCTCAGCTTCAGAAATATTTTCTCTACCTCGGAGCTCTACGTCATGCTTATTTAGTTGGGGACTATCATTTGCTATTGGTAGAAAATATGGACTTGTGGTAATTCAAGAGTCATGGTTAGTAAAACTTGAGCTATTCTGGCTTTCTAATACTCACATTAATCCTGAAAAGAAAGTCTGAATGACGTCCCAGTTTAATTGTGCATACCTTTACACAATCATATATATGTCCACTGGGATAAGGAACTGTTTTGCTCAAGTCATGAACATAATCCATTATTACAAGGTCTATATAATTACCCGATTTACCAAAAAGATAGAGACATTTTCCTGTAGGGAAATATAGGGACTGAAATAATAACAAAAGTCATACAAGACACCATTAAGGCATAGGAAAAATGCATTTCTAATCATATGGAAAATAGAAAAAATTAGAGGATACCAATCTTTAAAGAGTTGTCTTTTGTCACTCCAAATACAATGTATCTAAAATAATGTCCTACTTACTTAGTAAGCCTTCCTAGGCCAAAGACTTGACTGTGGCCAAGTATGGCAATCTGACTTCAGCGATGTCTTTAAAGTGAATGATTCTATTCCAGCCTGGAGATAAACTATTTCCACGAGACGAACATGGAAAATTGTTGGCTGAAGCAGTGGATCTCTGTGACACTTGGGAGGTGAGTCCTGGGAGAAAAGTGCACAGAAGGGGGCACTGGGAGAGAGAGAGTCAGGGATGGCAGCCACCTGTGAGAACAGAATGCACCTTGCTTGGTCTAGAATTGTGTAATTTCAAAAGTGGTGCTATGGAGATGTTGGAGGAATTTCTTGTTGTAGAATACTAGGGGAGAAGAACTGAGCTCAGGAGTCTCTTTCCAACCACATGTTGGAATGTAAGCTATTGCTTTTTTTATTTAATATGTTTTTAAAATTTATTATTATTATTATTATTATTATTATTATTATTATTTCTTTTTAAGACTCCAAATTTTATTCCCCTACTGGTCCACACCCTTTACCTCCTCCCTGTTCCCTGTCTCCATGAGGATATTCCCCCCCCCCCCCCCCCCCTTCTCTCTCTGGACAGTTAGGTGCATCATTTTTGACTGAATCCAGACCTGACAGTCCTCCGCTGTATATGTGTCGGGGGCCTCATATCAGCTGGTGTATGCTGCCTGGTTGGTGATGTAGTGTCTGAGAGACCTCAGGGATCCAGGTTAATTGAAACTGCTAGTCCTCCTACAGGGTCGCCCTCCTCTTCAGCTTCTTCCAGCTTTTCCCTAATTCAGCCACACAGGGGTCAGCAGCTTCTGTCCACTGGTTGGGTGCAAATATCTGCATCTGACTCTTTCAGCTGCTTCTTGGGTCTTTTGGAGGGCAGTCAGGATAGATCCCTTTATGTGAGCATTCCATAGCCTCAGTAATAGTGTCAGGCCTTCTTAAGGACACAAGAATTGTTTTTTTTGCTTTCTTTTCCTCTGTCCTTTATTTTTCTCTTCCAGTCTCTTGAAGGTTAGTTGCATCTTCTCTGACTGAACCCAGACCAGCAGCTCCCTCGGCATTGCTGGAAAGCATCCCCTTTAACACTGCTTCTTGGGCCAACTGCACAATTTACCCTCCACCGTCTCTTTCTCTGTAGGCCATGGAAAAGTGTAAAGATGCAGGACTGGCCAAGTCCATCGGGGTGTCCAACTTTAACCGTAGGCAGCTGGAGACGATCCTGAACAAGCCAGGGCTCAAGTATAAGCCTGTGTGTAACCAGGTGAGCCCTTTCCACCTCTTGGCCTTTTTATGCCTAAATTTGTTCTTTCTGAACCACTGATTTCTTCTCTAGTCCTACTCATTTAACTTTCATGGGATGGAAATTCTAAGAATGGAGTCTCTCTTAGAGGACATAGAAGACCCTTCATTACAACTCTGCTGGAGAAAGACAGTGGAACACTTGGGGGTACCACCTGGCTAATTGGATATAAGAAGTAGAAGAGGGAAATGCTGTCAAAGATGGCAGCAGTGTGACTTTCGAGAACAAGCTGCTTTTCTTCTCCATCTGTAAGATTAGATTGGAGTAAGAAAGATGCTGTGGAGGGACCTGTGCACAGGAGGAAAGGTCCCGGAAACACAGCTTGGGCAGGAAACAGTGATAAAGTCCAAGTGAAGATAAGTGGCACAACCATGAGTGTTAGATGGCTGTGCCCTTGGTCTTGATGCATCCAACATCAGTTGTATTAACCAAAGTCATAGCTACAGGGATATTAACTGGCAGCCATCAAAGCCATGCAAATTTGTGAGATATCTGTTTATGATGAAGCCATATTGGGGAATTTTGGGCAGAACACTTTGAGCTACTCTTACCACTGACTGTATATATCACAGTCAATTCTTTCCTGCATTCTAACAACAAATCAACTGTTTAAACACACACATGCACACACAGAGGCAGACAGACAAACAGACAGACACCAGCACATATCTGGAAGTCAGGAGATTGTAGGATTTGGTTAGTTCTCTCTGCCATGTAGGTCACAGGAGTTGAAGTCAATTGATGGCAAGTGTTTTAATCTGATAAGCCATTGCACCATTATCTACATAAGGTAATGTAAATAGTAGTAGTTTTGGTTTTTCGAGACAGGGTTTCTCTGTGTAGCCCTGGCTGTCCTGGTACTCACTCTGTAGACCAGGCTGGCCTCGAACTCAGAAATCCGCCTGCTTCTGCCTCCCAAGTGCTGGGATTAAAGGCGTGCGCCACTACCGCCCGGTGTAGATTGCTTTTTAATATCAATGTTCTGACTAAATCGTTAAACTGAAGATAGCATGAGATAATGGATTTGTGTACTCTTTCCTCCTCTGTATTGTGATGGACTTATTGACTTCTTACATTAATATGAATGCTATCAAATTGGCACTTTGTCTTCACACATGTTATTATGAGCCTTTGGCCAAATTCTCGCCTCTACTGTGATTTACTATACAAGTTGGCAAGAATCCTTTCCTTGCTCCCGCTCTGGAATCTACCAAGCCTAAACAAATATGTTTAGTTTGGTAACAATTTTCTAGATCTAACTCTCAACTGACATAGAGAGATAGGGATTTAAATTTCTGAGATCCGAGATGATATCGACTAGTAAAAGATTATTTAGCATCTAAGAAATGGCCCATAGAATTGTTTTTTCTCGGGTATATATTTTAAAAAAAACTTTGTGCCTCGGCCCTCTCGACCAGCAAGAAAGGACACGACCACGGGTCTTCCTTAAGCAGTTTATTCAGGACCATTTTTGCATGCTTATTTCTTCTAACTAGCTAGCTTCTTGATGTTACATGCTAGCTCTCCTCCTCTACTTCTCCTCCTTCTCTGGAGGCACCTCTGGGATATGCCCACGGACCTAAATACCTTGTGCCCGCCAACCCCTGCAGGCCACGTGGGAACAGCAGATAGGTCACACAATGCGGAAGCAGCCAGAGACAGCAAGCGTAGCCAATTCAGGACTTGATTATCTCAAGAGAGCACTCACTTTCGGGATAGTGGAAGGCGGGAACCAGCGCCATCTCAAGGCGTGGCACACCGCAGCTCTCTACAACTTTGTACAAGAAAGACATTAAATTCATTTTGTTGAAGTGATTGCTACTCAATGTTATTTTTTTTTTTTTCACTTCAAATTTTATATTTTACTTTTTAGGAATTTAAGTTCTCATTTTGGTGTTTCCATTTCATACTAAAACAAAGTTTCATATCATCTGTCGTTTATCAGGTAGAGTGTCATCTTTATCTCAACCAGAGCAAAATGCTGGACTATTGTAAGTCCAAAGACATCATTCTGGTTTCCTACTGCACACTGGGAAGTTCACGAGACAAAATCTGGTCAGTACCAAAGACAACAGTATATCTTAAGCATCATTGCTGAACTATGTTTAGTTCTATCACGATTCCTAGATCTAACTCTCAACGGACTTAGAGGGATTGGTATATCCATTTCTGAGAAGATCTGAGATGATATTAGCTCTACTTGCCCAAGGGAGAACAGTCGTATATCTGTGGTCTGGATGCCTGTTTTATAAGCCTCCTAACAAAGGTAATTTGAATTTCAGGAGTTAGGCATTTTTGTTTTTTACTTTCGCTTCCAGGGTGGACCAATCAAGTCCAGTTCTCTTAGATGATCCAGTTCTTTGTGCCATGGCAAATAAGTACAAGCAACCACCAGCACTGATTGCCATTCGTTACCAGTTGCAGCGTGGGATTGTGGTCCTGGCCAGGAGTTTCACTGAGAATCGGATCAAAGGGTTCATGCAGGTGATGACCGGGCTGTAGGCCTCGAAGTGTTTGTGGACTCTCCTATCTTAGTTAGGATTACTATTGCTGTCATGAAACATCATGACCAAACACAATTTATGGGGGAAATGGTTTGTCTTATATTTCCACATGACAGATCACCATCAAAGAAAGTCAGGACCGGAACTCAAACAGGGCAGGCACTTGGAGGCAACAATTGATGCAGGAGCCATCGGGGAACACTGCTAACTGGATTGTTTCTCATGGCTTCCTCAGCCTGCTTTCTTATAGAACTCAGGATCAACAGCCCAGGGATGGCATCACCCACCCACAATGGGCTATGCCCAATCACTAATTAAGATACATTACATCTAGATATTATGGAGGCATTTTCTCAGGTGAAGTTCCCTCCTTTAAGATAACTCTAGCTTGTGTCATGTGTGACAGAAGACTAGCCAGTACACATCCTTAACATGCGTCCTCCATGATCTCTCAGAATACTCCTGTGCTTTTTCAGGAGTCTGTTTTTCTTTCCACCATGGATTCTAGGCATTGCATTCAGGTCTGACGGCTTTTACTTGGTGAACCGTTCTGCCGGCCTGGACTGAGTTTTACCATGTCTGTTCTGTCCACTCTTACATTTGGAAGAGAACAAGGCTTCTCTGCTGATTGGGCTGTTGTCAGTACTATCTAAGCTTTCCTTCAGATAGTTTTCATTTTATTCCTTAGCTAACTAGCTTAGGCTGCATCTTGTTACACAGCACAATTGTTGTGGAGTGGAGTATTCTAAAGATGGCTGCTATTTCCTTCATCCACAGGGTCATTTAAATATCTCTCTCTGACATAGTATGGTATGTGTCATGGATGTCAGACATCCTTGGGTGTCAGTTTTCACTTTTCACCTTGTTTGATACACAATCCCTCTTGCACATGGCTAACTTTGGGTTAATTGGATGTCATAATTTGGTTTCTCTTGCTGGCATAATACCAAGACCAAAAGCAACTTGGAAGCAGGAAGGGCTTATTTGGCTTACACTTTAAAAGCACAATACATCTTATCCTTAATAGTTTTATCAGCTCTTCAGATACTGATTTCCAACATAGTTTATAGTAGTACTATAGATTCATAAGATCAGTAGTCTGAATATGTTGGGAGCTAGTAATGATTATTTTCATGTTTAATCTCCCTAACTTAGATAAGATGTTTTGAAGCCGATTCCTATGTTCTTTGCTGATGAGTTCATTAGCATTTGACAATTTATAAATTAAACTATATAAAACTGATTTTCTTATATTACTAATGGGATATAGGAGTTTCTGCCCATACAACTTAATAAACTACTGTTAAAATTCAGTTTTTAATAATTATTTTCAGTACTCTAAGTTCATTATCTCTGTTCTCTAGTTTTTCTTTGGATTATAGTTGTGTGGTTTCAATCTCTTATATAAAAACATGAATTTATTTCTTTTCCATTTGTTATTCTTTAATAATTTGAATGTTTTGTTTGATATCTTCAAAATATTTGGGACATGTCTCCTGTGTTTTCAATATTGCTGCTGGAACACTGTTGAATTCACTTGGATTTTCCATACTAGCAATGTGTAGTATAAAAGTAATAAAATTTCTCCTTCTGTGATAGGTTTTTGAATTCCAGTTGACTTCAGAGGACATGAAAGTCCTGGATGGCTTGAACAGAAATTTAAGATACAATACTGCAAACTTGTAAGTAACTTTGGTCATTACACTGCTTCAATTGGTTTTTTGAGTAGTACTGTAGTATGTTAAAAGTTACCTCAATACTCTTAATACAAAGACTAGTGTGAGTTGGGAATGAGCCTCTCTGGGAGTTCTTACAGATTATCTCCAGAGCTCTCTCTGTTCAATGGTGGAACTAAGGTCAGCTTCCCTCACCTGTGCCCCTCTGTACTATCTCAAGTCACTGAGCTTCTTGATATTTCAATGCCTTCATTGAAACCAACCCTCTGTGTAGGTTTCTGTCTTCTACAGCTATGTCACAGGACATATACTTTGCTATACAGAAAAATTAAATGTTTCTAAAAGTAAGGTGATGACACCTGCTCCCCGCCTATCTCAGAATTTTTCTATTAACCCCATCGAAGGTATTGTTTTCAATGTCATTGTCCCAGTTAGACTCTCATTTATTTCATGTATGTGGGTATACTGTTGCTGTCTTCAGACACACCAGAAGACAGCATCAGATGCCCATTAGAGATGGTTGTGAGCCATCACGTGGTTGCTGGGAACTGAACTCAGGACCTCTGGAGAGCAATCAGTGCTCTTAAACCACTGAGTCAACTCTCCAGCCCGACCTCATATGGAATTGTTAATTACACCTTGAAAATTGACGTTTTTAATAGATTCAGGTCTCTCGGTTCCTTTTGCTTCCCATTTGTTCAGCACTCAAAGCTACATTTGTATGAAAAGCAGCTGATCTTTGAGAGGTGAATGGAAACTACTGTTTTACATTTCAGACACAGAGATCTCAGTGCAGGGAACAGAGACATCTTAGGTGAGCAAGATAAGGCACCAAAGGAAGATTGGTTGGAGAGATTCCCACTGTTGGAAACATTTCAAGCCAACAGATGGTTTCTAGTCTTTTTTTTTTTTTTCTTGCTGTAAGGTTATAGGAACTAACCAAAGACATGCCCTATAAATGAGGTTAGGCAGGGGTATTTCTTCTCCTCATGAGAATTTAGACTCACAATAGAATGTATATGCAGTAAGAAATAGCCTGATAAAAATTTATATGTGCTTAAAAATAGCAGACACAGCATTAATAATCTTTTGATTTGTACAAAGGACAGAAAAGAATTAAGTAGAGACTATAATGCAAAAATAGAATGGCAAGCAGAGAGGAATTATTCCTATCTTTTAAGAATGATCATTGTCAGTTATATTTTGTGTCAGTAGTTGAAGTATAAACATCACCAAATTCCACAGTATGCTTTTGGAGTAAAGAACTCAAAATTCTTAAGCTGGGCAAGGTAGCAACTGTAACCCTAACATTAGGTAATAGAGACAAGACAGTCATAAGCTCAAGATCATTGTCAGCTATATATGAGTTTGAGGCCAACCTGAGTTATGTGAGACCCTGTCTATAAAACTGAAAAAGTTTCCATTTATAAACTTAACATATGAAGTCTCTGTGTTAGTTAGGGTTGCTCTTGCTCTGAAGCTACAGCATGACCTAAGAAACTTGGGGAGCAAAGGGTTTATCGAACTAGCTGTTAGTACTCAACAACATTTGGACTTAACCTTCTTTTAAAACAAGGAATTAATTTCTTACATTATGTATTCTTTTTTTTCTAATTTTAGTTTTGATGACCATCCCAACCAGCCATTTATTGATGAATATTAACATGGTGGCCTTTGCCAGCATTTCTATCAGAAGATCTGCTTATTCGTCATGATATGAGAGATATCTTGGATACTGGTGACTGAACACATCCCTTCTCATCAGATCACTGTATATGTTAATTCACAGTCAGCTGGAGCAAAGTCTAAACAGCTATGAGGGAAGCCATAATTTTGTCACATTCTGGAATGGAATATGAGGTTGCTTTTCTTATCCTTGATTTTAAAGAGTCATTCATTGTATTTTACATATATAAGTGTTCTACCTACATGTACGTATATCTCATGAATGTGTCCACGAAGGGAAGAAGAGTGCTACAGGTCATTTGGAACTGGACTTGTGAATCACCACGTGGATGCTGGGAGCCAAATCTAAGTCTTCTGTAAGAGCAGCAAACAACTTTAAATGATGAGCCATCTCACTGGGTCCCACAATAAAGATTCTTGCCTGCTACTATTTCTGTGACCTCAATGTTTTGTTTTCTTCTTGATTTCTGACACCAATCTCATTTGCTAGAAGTCTTGGGCATGAAATGGGAGTCAGACGGTCATTACAAAGGCATTTCTGGGTAAGAATTTAAAGACTTTTCAACATTTAGGCAATTAATTGTTAGCGGTTATTGATAAACAAATATTCCTCATGTCCTTTGAGGAAGAAGCAAATGCTCCATAGTTCTTCCCTTTTTCTTAGTTTGGAGGTAAGGCACATGGGAGAAGTAACCAAGAGACCCAAGGTTCTCTCCAACAGCCCAAGAACCAGAGCTCCAAGAGCCTGGATAGTAAGTTCTCCTTGTGGGAAGTTTGGGAGGTTGTAAGAAAAGATCTAATCTAAAAGCACTGTCATGACTCAGATGTAGGGAGGTTGAGAAGAAAGCTGAATGTCTCTGCTTGGAAATATATCTATTATGTCTTTTTTGGTAATTATATGAGACAAGTAAAAGGAAAATCTACATATTTCATCCAAGACAGACTGCTAGAAATGAATATATTTATGTTTCCCATATAGAGAAGATCATCACATTCATGAACTATGGGGAACAGGCATGAAGAATTTCATTACAATTAAGAGTAGTAGATCCAGGCATGTTGGCACACATCTATATTTTTAGCACTTGGAAAGCAGAGAAAGGAATATCAGGATTTAAAAGTCATCGTCAGCTACATTGTAGTTTCAAAGCCAGCCTGTGAGTGACAGAAGAGCCTGTCTTAATATATGCAAAAGACAAAACAAAACAAATAAGCAAGGTGTGGTGGCACACAGAGGAGCCCAGCAGTCAGCAGACTGATACAGGATGGATGGCAAATTTGATGCTTCACAACAAGCCAGCTGAGCTACATACAAATGCGGTTTAAAAACCAAGCCAGAGTTACACACACACACACACACACACACACACACACAAATGGTGGAAGTGTTTATTCATAAAACTATACCATGTAAAAAGTGAACAAATAAAAAATTACTTGTGAAAATATTTTAGTAAGTTGCTGATGTTATAAAAGGAATAGTATTTAGAATATATAAATTTTGTAGCTCGATCATATAGACTTCGGTTTTTACAGATTTCCTTTTGTGAATTTATCTTTAATTTTAAGAGAGTGGTACCTACTCCCTTACTTTTAATCTCGTCTAATTCAGTAGTAAAATGTGGAGGATTTCCTCAAGAGCCTTGGGAAAATCATGTGTTGTCTTGCTTGCCAATAGAAAGGGTCAATATGTCAAATATGTTCAGGGACACATGTACAATTCCCATTGCACAGATGGTCAACAGAATTTAAAAAAGTCCAAGACTAGTGCAGTATCTGCTTCACATGTTGGGTTTTTCTGGAAAATAAAATAGTTTTTGCTACTTTGATACACAGATGTGTGTAATTCACATATCCTACCATGTAAAATCACCCCTATGATAGAGTTTAAACTAAAAAATATTAACTTTCTATTGTCCTTCTTGAACCTTGTGTCCTGCCTACATACATTCTGTCCTCTCTCGTCACATAACATTACCTTATCCTGGTCTCCTTTCTAAGAGATTTTACCCACACATATATGTGTATGTACATATATATGAATATATTAGCATATATTCATATATAATATATAAAACAAAATAATATAAAAGAACAAAATGTAGTTTTTTTTAATCCTTAAAAGCACCTTGTTCTAAATGCTCAGCACTACACTTGGGTGGTAGACATCTGAATGTAGTCCCAGTCATTTGGAATAAAGACTTTCAGTTGGCTATAGACTATGTCTGAGTGGTCCCTGATGGGTACCACATAACAGCAGAAATATACTACTCTGGCTATGCATATTTGGAAATGGTAGGTGTGTATTTAGATAACTATAGGCTGGGCTCGACTAGACTCTACATATGCGGGAGAATAAACAGCCCTTTCCATACTCCCAAGTCATTTGGCTTCATGTCATACTTTAGAGGCTTGTTTTCTTGCCTTTCATTCTCAGCTGAATAACATTCTATTGTTTGTATGTACACAATCTCATTGTTCATCTGTTGGTCGACTTCTAGGTTGGTTCTGTTTCTTTGCTATTATGAATAGGACAACAATAAATGCAGATGTGCCAACATTGTTTCAACTTCTTTCCAAATCATCCATCCAATTCAAATATTGTTTTCAACTCATTTTATATAAACTTTACTCTGTTAAAATACATATATTTTAGTTATATTTTTCCAATAATAACAACTTTATTGTACACCAGCAATGTATGTGGTATACTCAGGTATTCAATACAAACTTGGGGTTGCATTTTTTGTTTTGGTTTTGTTTTTTGATTTTTGAAGTACAGTTGAAGGGAATACATTAAGAATTAAGTTTTTTAAATTACTTTCTTCTACCCAGCTTGAGGAGCCAGAGCTGTTCATTAGATGTCTCCTGAGTGAAGGCTTTCAGATTTGCTCCAGTTGACACCCCTTCTCCAATGCCAGTATCATTTACTCTGTAATTACTGGCCCATTGCCTTTAAGGGACAATAGGCTATACCAGGAGTATCTAGTTCATTTCTGTAATGTGAGAAGCTGACCCATGAGCTGACTTAACACTTTTTGAATGACACCACCAAAAAGACATTACACTTGGGAAGAATTGAAGCCTGCTGAGTACCTAACCATGTAATTCATGAAGGTGGGTATATTTACAGAATCCTCACAGCATGTGCACATTTCACAGATGAAGAAACTGAGGCCCAGAAGAGCATAATGGAGCATAAAGGTAAGAGGAGACAAACCTGGACACTGTTAGAAACTAAGACAAGGTAACTTGATATTTCTTCTTCTTCTTTTTTTTTTTTTTCTGAGACAGGGTTTCTCTGTGTAGCCTTGGCTGATATTTCTTTTTAGCCTCTTACTCTATACAGTTCTAGTTCTGGATGCAGAAAGCTAGATCAATGGCAGTGAAACTGGAGAGCAGGGAGCAGGGGTTTTTAGGGAAGGATGAAAGGAGTTATCAGGTTTTAGAAACAAAACTATCCTCAACCATAAAAGGGTAAGTTAGTCTGTGCCTTGCAGAAAAACAGCCAGTCCCTCCTTGCTCAGACTATATTCTGATCAAGCTTCTGTGCTCTGGGAAATCTCCTGACTCCCATACACACCAATTTTAGAAGGAGAAATATGTTTGTATGGGAAACATGTCTTTATGTAAGACAAAAAGGCCACATTGAATCTCCAAAGACTGGAAGTCTTCACTATTCTTCCATTGATGGGAGTGAGGAAGGGAAAGGGGTGGGGAGCTAGGGGGAATTTTGAGGTAAGAGAGTGAGAAAGGGCCAGATGACAAATCTTGGGCCTTTGTTCATGCCCAGAATTACTCTAAAGCATCCTGAATTCAAAGTATGTTTCTTTGATTTGACCTCAGGCCCATCCTCATGTGAGAGTTCTTTCAACAGTATCCTAAGCCCAGAGTTTAATGTAACAGTCCCAAGTTCAAATTCTATGGTTCTTTTACCAGAATATATCCTTTGGTCCACCTTCCCCCTCTTGCTACTGCAGTCCTCACAGGAACTTTTCTTCTGGGAAAAAGTAGTGATGGTTTTCATTATGGTTGACTTATCTTGAAGCAGCCAGGTCAGGGCTATTTGGCTCTGGACATCTAAAGTCTTGTCTCTTGCTAATGGACATTCTGAATGTAATCTCACAGAGAGAGACTTTGGTGGTTTGAATGGGTATAGCCTTCTCTACCGACTTGTCTATTTGATGCTTTACCCATAGGAAGTGGCACTATTAAGAGGTGTGGCCTTGTTGGAGTAGGTGTTGGAAAAAGTGTGTCAGTGTAGGGGTGGGCTTTGAGTTCTCAGATATTTAAGCTAGCTCTGGTGTGCTAATCACTTTCTGCTGCCTGTCAATCCAGATTCTGCTCTTTTCCCAGCACCGTGTCTGCCTGTATATCACCATGCTTCCCACCATGATGGTAACAGACTAATGGACTAAGCCTCTGAAACTCTAAGCCAGCCTTAATCAAATGTTTTCCTTTATAAGAGTTAGCATGGAAACAAACAAACAAACAACAACAACAAAGAGTTAGCATGGTCATGCCATCTCATCCCAGCAATAG
This sequence comes from Hylomyscus alleni, assembly GCA_019843855.1. NCBI lineage: Eukaryota > Metazoa > Chordata > Mammalia > Rodentia > Muridae > Hylomyscus > Hylomyscus alleni. The sequence continues at coordinate 13,077 of JADRCC010162996.1, forward strand.
AAGAACCTAACTCACACAAGGAAGGACCTTTGAAATAATCTTGTCTCTTTGAAGGTAGTAGCCACACTCTAGAGCAATGGTCATTTGTTGTTCTAGCCTGGAGTTTCTGCCTCAACTCAGATGACATTTGTGAATCCTATTATTAGCCATTAATTAAGCCACTGTTGGGATGTCTAAAAGAGGTGGGCCTAAAATGCTTCATTTTTTCAGGCTTCTTGAGGACCAAACCTAGAGACAAAGTTTGGATTAAAATTGAAACCAGGGAGATCCGCAGAAGCTCCTGCCTGGGTACACTTGTTGGTCATGCAGAATTGCCATGGACCGGGTTTCTCTGCGGGGGTCCCCTTGTTCCTCGGGACGATGAGTCCTGGCCAGGTGTGCAAGGGATTCGGCTGGTGACAGACAGACTTGACACAAAAAAGTGCCCTATCTGAATGTATTTCTTAAAAATGGCACGAGACTTTTACAATCATTGCAAAAGAGAGATAAAAAATTTGGCAGCTCAGTAGTCGAGGTACCTCTGAGGCCATCTAAAATACACTGGGTCTAAAAAATTTGCCATCTCCTCTGGACTGGCTCCGAGCATGCTTGGGCCGCATCGGACGAATTCCGGGAGGCTGCGGGTGCGCCAGCCAGGAGGGTAGAGGCTCGAATCTCGAATCCTCAATGCTGAATGCTCGAATCTCGAATGCTGAATCTCTTGAATCTCGACTGGTGCTACACCCCTCTGGGCCCAAGCGCTCTGGGCCTGGGGGGTTGCGGACTGCATGAATCTAAGTCTTAGTCCACCTAAGTTCTAGTTCTAGTTAGAGTGTGAGTGAGTCTGAAATGCTCAGTGCAGACTGTTGCCTCACACACTCGGCTCAAGGTCCCGCACATCCTAGGTAAAATGCCCACTATGCTAATCTGCGCTAGTAGATTACTAATTCCTAGGAATTCTCTTACTAATTCCTAGGAGTGGTTCAGCTGTAGTGAGTGACTGATAAATGAGGACTTTACTTGACCTTGCCCTGGGGTAAGTCTCCCATTCTGTAAGCTTCAGTGTCCTACCCACAATGCCAGAGGCAATTAGTCTGGGTAGGTGAACGAAATTCCAGGCCAAGTTTGGCTAGGATGTTGGAACTTTGGTAAAGATCAGAGATCAATGTCCAATTTTGTCTGTTAATAAATCACATCTTGGTGGGCACCTAGCACAGGAGTACGCAAGGACATATCTGGGTTACTTCTGAGTTAGGGGATACTAGGCAACAATGCGGGGCAGGAGACTGCCTTCCTTGAAGGTTTCACCTCAAATACTGCTGTCATGCAAGGTTTGCATGACACAGAGTGTTGAGAGCTGGGGCAGAGGCCTTGCCACATTACAGGCAGACAAAGGGCTTCTTGCTTTAGTGAGAGTTCCAAGTTCACTGAACACAAGAAGTCCCACTTGAGCAAATGTCTTGTCTAGAGTTTGGTAAAATCTTACACCACATCTCAATCAGTGTTCACACATGGGCAAGAAGCCTTCGAAGTTTCCTGATTGCAGCTAGCATTATGTGGAGGATACCATCATGTGCCCACAGACACATTTGCATTTTTTACATATTTTTTTTTACATGTTTTACATTTGCAGCAAGCATGACAAGAGCTTCAGCCAGACATCCCACATAGGCTTCAACTGTCAGGTGTCCCACAGTAGTATCAAGCTGTCTCTTAAGTTTTGGGAGATCTGTTTAGTAAATTTAATCCTTGTCAATTTTGTAACACCACGGCAGCAGTGTTGTACTACTTGGCCCTGGAGGGTGAGGATGGTCTGAGACATCCATTAGAGATTCTGAAAACTGAGAGGAAAAGTACTGTAGATAGTTAGGAAAGTAGTCAGTCCCTTTGTTGCAGTAGCAATGCCAACAGTTATTCCCAGGGCAGAAGGAAAGGGTACGACATGAACCACTTGTTTGCCATGCTGTGTTGCTTTGAGCCCCATGATGGGAACTGGCAAGATTTCCTCACTGGGTACTACTATTAATTTTGGGCAAAGAAACACAAGGGTATGCAAGGGTAAATTTGAGTGTGGCAGAAGATCAAGGCATTGTGAATATTAGGACATAAGGGCTGGTTCTCATTGTTTAGGGTCTAGGCATCATTACAGTCTGAGGAATACAGCGTGCCCATATAGTATGTCCTTGAGGAGTTAAAGCAGTTTGCAATACTCAAGAGAAAGAGAGAGATCTGAGAGAGATTAGGGGTAATAGTGATATTTGGCTCAGAGCAGTTAATAAGTAGAAAGGTGGGAGTCTAATAGACCAATGGGTGAGGCTATGAATGGTGGTTGTGAGTTTGACCTGGGAGGGGCACACAATGAGCATTCTCCAGAGCAGCCAGGCAGAGTACTGTTTAATAGCTAATATGCAGAGCTCTGAAGCAACAGATGCCATGACCATAATGGGATCGATATTGTCTAAGAGGGGTATTGTTAAAGATGTAAGGAACTTTGGAGAATGTTGGACAACCTCTACTACCATGCCTATCCCTAGGGATTGAGCGAGTGGGACATATATCCTTCGTATTTTGATTGTGCCTGATGCACAGCTGTGATAAAGGCTGTAGTGAAGCTTACCCATGATTCCCATCTCCCATATGGGGTGCCATGGATCCTTAATTAAGATATAAAACATCCTCCATTGAAAATGAAAGGTAGAACACCTTCTTGAATATACACCATATCTCCTATAGAACCAATGCAGGCAGCCTCCATAAGTCTCTGGACAACATTGACAGTAATCTCTAGTTTGACCACAGAGAAAACAAGCATAGAGGATAGGTGTTTGAGAAATTGATTCAAGTATTATAGGGAAGGCAGGAGAAGAGGAGGAATGGGCCCAATAGCCCAGATGGACCTAACAAAGCTGTAGGATTGTAGCTCCATGGGTTGGGAAAAATGGGTTCAAAAGAAGAGGACCAGCCATAACCCTAAAATCCACACTTGGTGATGCCTCTGCCTCCAAGAGTACCAGGGGGTGCTGGATGGTCAACTCTAGCTGTTTTTTTGGTACTTTGTAGGTTCTTTTTTTTTTTTTTTAACCCTTTAGAGTTAGGCACATGTTCTCTCACTAAGGCTAGATCAGGCAGTTTTCTACTGTGTATGTGTCGGGGCCTTGGACCTGGTGCATGCTGCCTGGTTGGTGACTCAGTGTCTGAGAGATATCAGGGTTGCAGGTTAGTTGAGACTGCTGGTCTCCCAACAGGGCTGCCCTCCTCAGGTTCTTCCATCTTTCCCTAATTCAACTATAGGAGTCCCCGACTTCAGTCCATTGGTTGGTTGTACATAACTGCTTCTGTCTCAGTCAGCTGCTTGTTGGGCCTCTCGGAGGACAGCCATGCTAGGCTCCTGTGTGTACTACAGCATCAGTAATAGTGTCAGGCTTTGGAGCCTCCCCTTGAGATGAATCCCAGTTTGGGCCGGTCACTGGACTTCTTTTCCCTCAGTCTCTTCTCCATTTTTGTCCCTGCAGTTCTTTTAGACAGGAACAATTCTGGGTGAGAGTTTTTGACTGTAGGATGGCAACCCCATCCCGCCAGTTGATGTCCTGTCTTTCTACTACAAGTGGACTTTATAAGTTCCCTCTCCCCACTGTTGGGCATTTCATCTAAGGTCCTTCCTTCACTTTAAGTCCTGAGAAGCTCTCACCTCCAGGTCTCTGGAACATTCTAGAGGGTCTCCTTACCTCCTGAGGTTGCTTATTCCCATTCATTCTGGAGGCCATCAGGGCTTCTCTCCTGTTCCCCTCCATACTCAATCATATTCCCCTTTTCTCCTCCTCCACTCCTCTCCCACACAGGTCCCTCCCTCCCTCTGCCTCCCGTGATTGCTTTCTTCTCCCTCCCAAGTGAGATTGAAGCATCCTCACTTTGGTCCTTTGGTTTGTTATCCTTCTTGAGTTCTGTGGATTGCATCCTAGATATTTTGTACTGTTTGGCTAATATTCACTTATTAGTGAGTGCATATCAAGCATGTCCTTTTGGGTTTGAGTTACCTCACTCAGGATGATATTTTCTAGTTCTACCCATTTGCCTGCAAAACTCAGGATGTCCTCCTTCTTGATAGCTTAATAGTATTCCATTGTGTAAATGAACCATATTTTCTGTATTCATTCTTCTATTGTGGGACATCTGAGTTGTTTCCTGCTTCTGGCTAGCAAAGATAATGCCACTATGAACATAGTGGAACACATGCCCCTGTGGTATGGTGGGGCATCTTTTGGGTATATGCCCAAGAGTGGTATAGCTGGATCTTCAGGTAGATCTATTTTCAGTTTTCTGAGGAACCTCCAGATTGATTTCCAGAGTGGTTGTACCAGTTTTGCAATCCCACCAGCAATGGAGACGTGTTTCTTTTTCTCGGCATCCTCACTAACATGTGCTGTCACCTGAGTTTTTTATCTTAACCATTTTGATTGGCATAAGGTGAAATCGAAGGGTTGTTTTGATTTGCATTTCTCTGATCACAATGAGTCCTAGGGAAGTCAATTCACTCAAGATCATCCCTACTGGGCTGGTGAGATGGCTCAGCGGGTGCTCAGAGCACTGACTACACATCTGAAGGTCCTGAGTTCAAATCCCAGCAACCACATGGTGGCTCACAACCACTCATAATGAGATCTGATGTCCTCTTCTGGGGTGTCTGAAGACAACTACAGTGTACTTATTTATAATAATAAATAAATCTTTGGGCCAGAGCAAGCGGGTTGACCAGAGCTAGCAGAGGTCCTAAAAAAGTCAATTCCCAACAACCAGATGAAGGCTCACAACTATCTGTACAGCTACAGTGTGTACTCATATACATAAAATAAATAAATGAACCTTTAAAAAAAAAAAAGATCATCCCTACTGTTCCCAGGGGCAAAGGACCATAAATTCTAGTAGCTGTTTTATAACATTGAATTTTGGTCACAGGTTAATACCTTACTTTATCTCTCTTTTCAGCATATCCCTGGAAAGTAATTCCCCTTAGAGATAATTTGTTCACAATTTTGTTGCAAGTGAGCATTTTCCACAATTAAATCACTGGGCATTTTGAAATCTGAAACCTTTAGTCACAGTCTATTTTCTTCTTTTTTTAATCTGAATTTTGTAACATTTAAAAATATATTTTAAGTAAATAGAATTAAATCACATTCTTGTTTCCCTTTTGTACCCGAATTCCTCCCAGAGACCCTCCTTCAATACCTACAATACCTTTTTTGTCATATTCTTTAAAATTTATAAAATAATATAACAATAAAAATGAGTATTATAAAAGTTGTTTGATATAAACAACAATCAATTTAATAGTCTTATGTAGATGCTTGTCTACAGCAATACTGAAAATACATATATTTTTCTCAATATAAATTTTAAATAACTCCAAACATATTAACTGTATATTTTAAAATAATACATCACTACTAGTATTTTCTTAAATGAACATAAATATATAAAGTCTTTTAT